>JAQGDQ010001796.1:0-25209 GCA_030141605.1 Tubiluchus corallicola
AAACATTATTATCTAGTTTGATGTTACCAAACATAAAATTTCTCATGATGTTTGAATTAACAGACATAAGTTTAGTTTTAGCTACATTAATTTTTATGTCATACTGTTCAGCATACAATTTATACACGTCTAGTAGTTGCTGTAGGGCCGTAATCGTTGTTGCTAACAAACAAACATCGTCAGCGTACATCAGGTGGTTCATAACCATGTTCGACACATTGCAACCAAGTTGGGTGGATGAAAGCTTAACACTTAGATCTTTAAAATAAAAATTAAAAAGAAATGGTGACATCTTGCCACCTTGGCGTACTCCATTTCCAATATTAAAAGTTGTAGACTGACTATGTCCCCACCTGACAGACATGCCTTGCTGCGTGTAATAAAATGTGAGCAAGCGGATTACAATATTCGGGATTGAAGTCTTTGTGAGTTTAAGAAAAGATTTGATACTAGTGATAATTTAATGTGCCAGAAAATTTTAGTAAGCGATGCCAAATTTACATCGCACATAAGACAGCAATGGTGGAGACTATTATTGTAATTTTCATGTTTAACTAAGTTTGTGTGTGATTTGTTTGTAGTGGTTTTTTGTTTTTATGATGTTGTATGTTGTATATATGTAATTTATATTATGAACTTATGTTTGAAATAAAGAATTAAATCAAAATCAAAATCTCTCTCTCTCTCTCTCTCTCTCTCTCTCTCTCCGCACGCGTGCCGTTTGCCAGTATTGACAAGTATTAAGGACTGGTCTTGAGAATAAAGCAGTTTTTCTTTCAATTGTTCTTTCCTTTAACAACTGTATAACTACATATTTTCTCTTCGAAAATGCTTCTCCGACGTTCTAGCAGTTCAAAAATTTTCTGAGCGCCAACCATGATGGCTCCCGCCCCCCACGTTTCCCCCCCCCCACTTCCCCGGGCCTCGCTTAGGCTGAAATAGGCCCTGGATGTTGGTATAGTTACCTTTCTTCTCATTCTCTCGAAATATTTGTTTTACCATTTGCTGCAAAATATCTACACTGAACTTTTATTTAAAAACACTTACAGTACTGGGACCACATTCATGTACGCGTCGTAACTTTATGCATTTAAGTGCATTGTCTTACGACACTTCTAAGACACTGTCGTAAACCGTATTCGCGTTAAACCACAAGAAAACCCCCTACTTACATAAAGCTTAAACAATTCGTCTTGAAATTTTATACCACTTACATACTACTTTTTTGCATATTAGACTTGCGTCGGCAATAACGCTGTATAAAACATGTAAATTTAAACTCCCGCGATACCCGTTAGACGCAGCCATATGTCATTTGAAACAAGTTAAAATAACATTGTGTAAAGCTTGAAAAAATAATCAGGCCATTTGTAGCACACACGTCACTAGCTAAATAAAATTTAAAATTACCGTATCTTGTGAATAAGATTAAAAATACGTTTTTGGTTAGTGAGTGGTGCACCCTGGAGGGCGAGTCAGCAACATTTTACCAATTGGTGAAAGCATTTTAAATAACTAATCATTTTTTCTAGTTACATAAGTCTTTCAAGCAGGTAAAGCGAAAGTGCTAAGTAACATAATTTTGCATGGAAAGTTTTTTGCGACATAGTTCAACATGGACTTTTCTTCCCTTGATTTACGTTTACGTAAGTGACGTCATGTAATGGCGCCGTCGGAACAGTGCTGCGGGAAATTTAAAATGAAAACAAACAAAAATTCCTTTCAACGCGAGTACGATTATAAGCATAAAATTGCTATAAAGTAATGTAACTTTTTAAGGTGATTTTTCTGAAACCTACTTCATGTACCCCTTTTCTTGTCCTCTAAGTCCATCTCTCTATTTGCCGTAACTTTGCCATTAGATAGAATTCATAAAAGTGTCTTAGGGGTCACTTATGTCCGCTACTTGCATTTCATCAAAAAGTTTATCTTAGACTAAAACATGCTGTGCGGTGTTAGCTTTATTCAAAAATTTGAGTTTCTTCAACTAAAAGTTTGAAATATTGCACCATACAATAGCGGTTTATCACATCTTCTACAATGTGATGATTAAGTGTTATTAAAAGTAAACGCCTTTATATGCGCATAGTGCAATAAGAAGTTTCTAATTCCACTCCCTAACACCCTTTGTCTGTGCACAATATGTCCTTTGTATTCCATTTCATTGCTTGCATGCAAATTTCACACATGTTGTTAACTTGGTATCAGTGTTAAAAGCTAAACTGATTTGTCAAAATAAGAAAAAACAGACGGTAATACGAAACAACAAACTTGTAGTTAATTTTATTGCTATTATCGTCCTTTGTTGTCATCGTTGGTGTCCCATTATTGGTGTCGTTGTTCCTGTTTGTGTTCGTGCTGTTGGTGTTGATGACTTTGGCGTTGATAGTGTTGCTGTTAATGTCGTTGTTAGTGTTCGTGCTGTTTGTACTGTTGGTGTTGGTGACTTGGGAGTTGATGGTGTTGTTGTTAATGTCGTTGTTAGTGTTGCTGGCGGTATTTGTGTTGGTGTTCGTGTTCGTGTTGTTTGTACTGTTAGTGTTGATGACTTGGGAGTTGATAGTGTTGCTGTTAATGTTGTTGTTAGTGTTGCTGGCGGTATTGGTATTGGTGTTCGTGTTCGTGCTGTTTGTACTGTTGGTGTTGATGACTTGGGAGTTGATGGTGTTGCTGTTAATGTTGTTGTTAGTGTTGCTGGCGGTATTGGTATTGGTGTTCGTGTTCGTGTTGTTTGTACTGTTAGTGTTGATGACTTGGGAGTTGATAGTGTTGTTGTTAATGTCGTTGTTAGTGTTGCTGGCGGTATTTGTGTTGGTGTTCCTGTTCGTGTTGTTTATACTGTTGGTGTTGATGACTTGGGAGTTGATGGTGTTGCTGTTAATGTTGCCATTAGTGTTGCTGGCAGTATTTGGTGTTGTTGTTCGTGTTTGTGTTCGTGCTGCTTGTACTGTTGGTGTTGATGACTTGGAAGTTGGTGGTGTTGCTGTTAATGTTGTTGTTAGTGTTGCTGGCGGTATTGGTGTTGTTGTTCGTGCTGTTTGTACTGTTAGTGTTGATGACTTTGGAGTTGATGGTGTTGCTGTTAATGTTGTTGTTAGTGTTGCGGGCGGTATTGGTGTTGTTGTTCGTGTTCGTGCTGCTTGTACTGTTGGTGTTGATGACTTGCGAGTTGATGGTGTTGCTGTTGCTGTCGCCAATGCTGCTACGACGGTTGTTCCCTTTCTGGATGTACATTAAGCTTTTATTTAATCAGTAGATGTATTAGAATTTGCTGGAATCTTGATCTCATTGAAGATAATTATTAAGACTTTAGGATATCTTATAATTCAAGGAAATTTGACTTTTGAAGTCATAGCTTCAAATCTTGCAGATATGTCAATGCATTAAATTTCTTAACTGGTGATTTTACGTGCAAGTTGAATTCGGTCCATCTTGAAGAATTGATAATTAGTCTTAGCCAGACCTTAGCCAATGTTGCTTGCACTTCCATACTCAACTTTCGAAAATCCATCAGTGTGGAAGTTGATAAGATGACAGGAAAATAAACTATTATCCTGGAAAAAGGCGAGTACATTAAGAGTCAATATCCTTCCCGTAATTACTGATAATCACGGTTTCATTATGCTCTGCATTCCTTAACTCCTACGTTCAAGCTTGCGCTACGCCTTCTCTGGCAAAAGTGGCAATCTTTCAAAGTCGAACAGAAAATGGTCCAATTGTGCTAAGGGCCTCGCCGTCTTGGCTCCGCTTTGTCTAGTCTGGAATCTTCTTGGAAGTGAGTTTTAGACGAACAAGGCGACCTTTGTGTTCCCAAAGAACTGGAAAATTATGCATCGCGACATATATTGTGTGGGTAGATCCTCCATGTACCATTACACTGTATGTTGGGTGTTGCCTCATTTACGTTGAGTTTTATACAAAACATTTGTACTAGGTAGGTTAAAATAAGGGTTTACAACTTTGTGTTCATGCATAATTGATTAATTAATACTGACACATTAGCATCTAGGACACCTTAAATTTGCCTAATCTGAAAATTAAAAAAGAATTAGAAATGTACAACTTTTTCTTGCTGTGTAATGTATACGCTCAAACCAAAGTTGCGTTCCCAAATCTATGTTAGTTTATTCTGCAAAAATACAACTTTTCTGTAGTCTACAATTACTACATCTACAAATCTACTGAAATAAGTGCAAGAAAATAAGTGCTACAGATTACTACGTTACACTAAAAAGCTAAAAATGCATACATACATTGTTGGTCCAATATTGAGTCGAGAAAAAGCCAGAATGTCAGTAAAACGTAGCAGTATAACTATAAGTCAAATTTTAAATGTAACAGAGACGTGTGTACATGACAAGTTCCACCTATACAATGTCAGAGTAGAAAAAGTAGTATTGTGGCTTCTAATGCATATGCTACCTTGAGAAGAGGTAGTCTAGCTTGTTGAGCTACAGTCTAATATATTGTGGCTTCTAATGCACATACTACCTTGAGAAGGGGTAGTCTAACTTGTTGAACTACAGTCTAATATATTGTGGCTTCTAATGCATATGCTACCTTGAGAAGAGGTAATGGACCAAAACATTTGTCCCTGCAACATTGCTGTTTAATAAACATAAATTTTTAGCTTTCCTTTAGTTCAGAAATACGAACCTTTGGACTGGGACCCATCTTGCTAACCGTCTTTAATTGGACCAGTAACATTATGTAACATTAACTGGACCTGTAACATTATGTTTGCAAGTTACTTCCAAAAGAAAACCTAGCACCAGGCGCACAGTATTAATAACCTTAGTAGATAAGAATGAGTACTTTTGTAAATCACCATTAGTTCTAGAAAAGCGGGATTCTGATGATTTTGAGTACAAAAACATCAAATGTGATACAAGCTACCACGAAGGGTTTAGCCCAATTCTTAACTGCCATATTAACATCTGATTAATTAGACGCATGGCTCCTAAACACAACGAATTGATTATTCACTGAAGAGAATTACGTCCGACTTCTTAACAAAATTCTTGACTTATAACAACAAAGTCTGTTTGCTCAGTTGCGATCTCATAGGAATTCCTTTCATTAGGAAATCAATCTCACGATTGTTTCAGGCTGTTCGATCTGTGTTTGCTGATGTATTTTACGCGACTTTATCAACCTCCTAGTGTTTATTTACAAACTTCACAAGAAGCAAATGCAGTTGTATCTAGACCATAACCTATACTTGACACTCATGTTTCCATAAGACCAACTTTTCTTCATTCTAGTTCTTGTGTACGAGCATTTTTCTGAAATCATCGCACTGCATGTGCTGAACGACCACAAACCGTCGCCATTTCCGTCTCCTCAAGTCTCGTTGACAACTTTGAAAACTGAAGGCGGCAATTAAACCGTCTCTTCTTGACGGAAGCGCTCAGACTTGGAGAAAGTTGGGCCACGGAAGTTGCGGAAAAAATCGTACTTGCCTTTGGCTGATTTGTTTCTTTGTGCATTTATTCAATTTGTCTGGACTTCAGTGTTGCGTGTGAACATTTAAAATTATACGTTTTCTCTCTCTGTGGTCGAGCTGTACTAAAAGAAATGTCAGACTTCAGTACAGAAGTGACATGCTGTATGTGGGCATTGGCGGTGATGTGATGTGAAATCTGTAGGCTGCTGTATCGCCATGTTTCTTATGTTTGTCGATACCATGGAAGCTTCAGCATCTCTTGTTCTTGTAAATGGTAAGTTAAATAAAAACATTTAAGCACCACAAGGCATTCAAGGAAGGATTGTTAGCTCGTCCGATACAGTTATGTATATTAACATTTGGCCTTAGAAACCACACCCAAGGTTCCATCTATTTGGATAAAATCGAGCTCCGTTTGATACTATAATTTTCGTAAGTTAGAGTGCATCTTCAGTTTGAAGTTGAGGCATGTGTATGGTACAATAAGCTGCCCCAAATTTGCACAGTTTTTCACTTATCAAATCAACCATCTATGGCGATATAGGTCTATGTGCACGACTATCATTTCATAATGTATAACTGTAATTTGCCTGACCTCGACTTAAATGTATAACAGCTAATCAGTGGAACTAAAACGTGTTATAACAAGTGCAATTTCATGTTATAGGTTTAATATGTTTCATTGTTAACTAATGTTGTTACAGATAATGACTGTATGTATAGTGAAATTCTTTCACTATTATAGCAATTCGTTTATACTCAGAAGGCCACAGTGCGTATGTGAAACATACACTTACCAAATCGAAAACCAATTATAGCATATAAGATGGTAATTAATTGATATCAAAATGAGATTACATGCTATCATTTCCACGTTTATGTCAGGAACTTCTCACGCAACGATTTCAACCGGTTTCTATGAGCAATTTCATAATCAACTTTTCAAGGTATTGTATGGAGAAGACACACTGAAAGTTCAAGTGAAATGAATCCAGTGCTTGACCATTGACACTTGTATAGGAATGGATTATTGTGCGCATACTAATTGTTCGTGTTCTGTCGTTCTATTATTTAAATTTGAATTATCACTTGTTGAAATTTGAAACTTGTTGAGGAATTTGTGTTATGCGTTTGATTATAACCTCCAAACGTTTTCCAATTCTGCAGACTACCAAATGAATAAACCACATTCTACTTTTTACTTTTTAATTGTGATGATGGTGGTGGTGGTGTTGGTATATAAAAAGTTGAACTACATGAGTTATCAAGAAATCATTATTTCGAAATGTTCATAATATGTGCTAGACAGGTTGTTTATAGTTTCAAAGCAGGCAGAAAGCAGTGCCTGAAATACGATAATTGTAAACGTCACTGGTTTTTTTTTCGTTTGGATTTTGAAATTAACATGGTTGCCATCTTGAAATAAAAATGGCCGCCACGTTTAAAGTAACGCGCTGACAGTGTTTGTTATACTGATTTAGTATGCGAGCAGGTTTTACTGCCTTAGTTATGACATTTTAAGTTTTTGAAATCCGCTTTATTTTGTTCTGAATCTTTACTAGAGTTTTTTGGTTATCAATTTCCAGTTTTTAGGTTACTTCTCCTTTAATGCTGTTCGTACATTCTAATCTGATGTTTACTCAGTAATTTGTATTATAAAAGTAAACCAGTGCAATAAAACTGTCTCTCAGTTCCTGTTAGACTTTTCGACTACACCCCAAACGCTAACATCGCCTGCAGCTTCACAAAACAGAAACACACAAATCTATTCACAAGGAAATTATTCTTACCTTTTTTACCTGGTCAATATTTATTGTGGGATGCTAATCTGACACTAATTGGAGTTCAACTTCTCTTTTCTTTGGCGCGTAAGATCTTGTGACAGGTAACATTATTCGCCCGCTATAAGTTTATATTTTTGATAGACAGGAAAACATTTTGCATTCTGTTGACAGTTATTATGATAATTCTGTAATGCTTTGCTGGCTTTTTGAGGAATGCTGGCAAAATATTTTGTCTTTTGAATTTTTACACATTTAGTCGCCCCATTCAAGCCGCTTAGCTCCCCAACGAGTAGAAGATAGATATACTTTTTTGCGGAAATCTCCACAAAACTTTAGTTTGCCTATATAATGGTATATTGAAATGGCGTGTTTCTAAGAGTATCCAGCTGATTTTTCTTCATTTTATCATTACGTTAGGCATCATAGGCATCAAGTATTGAATCATAACATTGAATACGTCTTAAACTAAAGTAGCTAAACAAAAAATGCAGGGTAGAGCTACTGGGGTATCGCCTCAGACAATAGTACGGGGTCAGAAAGGCTGAGTTGTTTATAGTCATTTGCTTATACTGCAAAAAAATGTGAAAATTGGGGGCAAACTGCTCAGTCGCGCAAGAGTAAACCACACTGGACCAGGCATACTCAGGTGATATTTAGTCACGAGCACTGTGATAACATACGGTTTTTTGTCATCAAAACTGAGCAGAAATAGTGAAGTAATGAAAAGGTTATGCTCGCGGATTTGAAATTGAAATCATTCAGTTTTGTTTCTTCTCTTTACTGTGGAATTTTTCACCAAGTGCATCTATTCTTGTCACAAAGAATTATCCCTTCATATCAACGTTCGATTATTTATTATGTGTTTCTAATATTTGTAATTTCCGCATGCATATAATATACAAATCATTTCCCTATCACGGGCAATCATGAAATTCCTTTGCATTGTTTACTATCACAATGGAACACTGTCTTACCTCCAACTGCCTGCGGCCACACTTATGAAAAACAGCTTGTATTATATTTAAATTCATTCCACGCGGGTTTGTCCACAGGAGAGAGTTATTGCCCCAAATAATGAGTCGCAAATATTTCTGCACAATAACACTCATTGTCGAACGTTTTCATTTCGATGTCTTAATATAATTTTCTGTCGCACAAATCTTCTTCGTTTGCTTCTGGGATGCTTATCTTTTTAGATTACTGTAATCCGTCACTGATGAGGATTCTAGCGCGCATTGATATTTTAATCTGAAATGTTTGATGAAGAGTTTAATCATTTTGTAACTAATCTATTTTATTTTGCGATTGGCCCATTCGGCTTTGTCATCGGCCTCTATACAAATTTTAGTATAAACCTATATCTGTGTTGAAAATAATAATGATGATTATTACGCCGGAGAAACAATTGAATGAACACCTCTTTAAGAGCACCTCTTTAAGAGCATCTCATCTTGTAAATCAACTTATCTGTGGTTGTTTGAAAAACTGTCTGCAAGTCAACAATGTTCATGATCGTGTAAAAGTTTTAAAACCAGGAAAAAAAGTCACAGGTAAAAAAGCCACAGGTAAAAAAAGCCACAGAAAAAAGCCACAGGTAAAAAAAGCCACAGGTAAAAAAGCCACAAAAGAAAATCACAGGAGAAAAAAGTAACCCTAACCCTCGCTCTTAATGCTAACCCCTAACCCTAACCTTAACCAAAATTAATTGTGACCATTTTTCCAGTGACTTTCTTCTTAGCCAAAATTGTAACTTTTTTCCGTGACTTTTCCTTACGTATAAAATTTCAAGAAGAATCTTTTACGCTTTATATAAATGCAGGGTTTTCTTGTGCTTTAGGTCATTGACACATTTAAAAAATTTTAAAACTTAAAGTTTGACATGAACTGTATGTTATTCTCTGCTTGTCCTAAAACTTTGTCTTTATACTTTGCTGGACTTGCTGTACCATCTTGTTCCGTAGAATCCGTACTTTATTTTTTACATTTTCTTTTGTATGATGGCGTGTCTACTGTATTGTGATCACGTTGATAGATTTGAACTTGATAACGTTTCTGAATTGAAATTTTTCAACGAAATGACGGAAATGTGAAGAAAATTACCCGAAATCGTTATACAGAATTTTAATCTGAACGAACTGATACGACGTGGTATCGAATTTTCAATGATTCCACTAATCGGCTAGAGATTATCGATTATAAAACTTTATCTAAATCCGTACAAACAATACTCAAACAAAGACAACGTGGTCGGAGCCGGACCATCATATAGGTTAGTATAGGCTGCAGCCTAGACCACCTCAAGCTTTGATATTTGGTAAAGACATCTGTTTTTTACTATTGTTGTGTTGAAATATGTGCTAATACGTGGTAATTAACAGCGGGCAAGACCAATTATTGGTGACATCACAAACTAACATAATTTTCAACATTAAAAATATTCCATGAGCGCTTTGCGCGTGTTTGCCAAAAGAAAAATTGAAGTGCAGCACTGCTGTAAGATATTCAGTGCGTTGCACTAAAACTAGGTGAGTTTTAAGATAAAAATTCAAATTTCAAATTTACCGCTGTGCTCGCGCATGAGCTATCGAGCGTGTGCAGTTCGTTACAAACTAACACGTCTAAACTGACAGGTACAGCACCTGTTTTGGTGCGATCAGTTTGCGAATTGCAGTCACTAGTGCCCGTCTAACTAGCGAATGGCGAAATGCATGTAAAAGCAAAGAACTAGTGGCGCGAACGCAAAACTGTGTTTATGTGGTGATAATTCTTTCATGTAAATCATTTTTGACAAAAAATAGTATGTTTCCTTCCAATATGTCGAAAAATAGGTTGTTTTGACCTACATTGGGTCCGATTATGCTTTAACAGTGGTATTTCGTAAATAATGTTTTTATTGACAAACAAAAGATAGGTAATCCAGTTTATTTTAAAAAGTTGCATGTCATTTGCTTCAAGCTATGTAAATGACGCTAAAATATAACTATAGCTATAGTAAAAATATTCATGACGCGTGAGTTAGAGGGTGGCTCCATGCGAGGGGGCATAATTTCATTAACCTAGGACCCCAAAAGCTTACAATCTCACCCTGGTTGTGATAAATGTAACTAAGATCGAATCAATAGAGAAGTGCAATGAACATCATCAGTTTATCTGAATTGATGATGTCGTATTTGTGGCGCTTTGAATTGTCGATTCTAAAACTCTATTATCACGTTATTTTTATGATCTTTGCTATAACTTCAACTCAGCATGGATTCTGTCTTCAGATGTGTTCAAACAAAAAGGTTGTGCGTCTCTTCCCTGCTGCTTCTAAGTCAGTAAATAATTGTAAATTTGCTCTGAATAAGCTGTTAGTGCTTCTGACTCAGAAATGGCGTTTTTATGTTTGAAAAAGTGAAGGACAGTCCTGTGTCCTGCTGTGAATGTGTTTTGTTTCCTTAAAATGTTTGAGCAGTCAATGGGAGGAGGTTTTGCTCACGCACACAACACGCACGTGCGCTCACGCATACACACAGTTTCCGTAAAATGTTTGAGCATTCAATGGGAGGAGGTTTTGCTCATACACACAAACACGCACGTGCGGTCACACATGCACACATTTTCCTTAAAATGTTTGAGCAGTCAATGGGAGGAGGTTTTGCTCACGCACACAAACACGCGCGTGCGCTCACGCATGCACACAGTTTGCTTAAAATGTTTGAGCAGGCAATGGGAGGAGGTTTTGCTCATGCACACAAGCACGCACGTGCGCTCACGCATGCACGCAGTTTCCTTAAAATGTTTGAGCAGTCAATGGGAGGAGGTTTTGCTCATGCACACAACACGCACGTGCGCTCACGCATGCACACAGTTTCCTTAAAATGTTTGAGCAGTCAGTGGGAGGAGGTTTTGCTCATGCACACAACACGCACGTGCGCTCACGCATGCACACACGCGCACACTACAGGTTCTGGGCGTATGTTTTTCTCTGCACAGAGATTATATTTCATCTTTACCCACAATGCGTTGTAAATTAATCTGTTTTTAAATTAACTACAGCTTATAATGTTTCTTTCTGTTGTCGTTGTATGGCGCCACGTGCACACCTTGCACAATTGCAAAAATGCAGGCAAAAGTTTGGTCCCTCATTAAGGCATTATGGGTAGTAATCAATTTTCAACGCCCACGTTATAGACACCTAGAAGTTTTTAAGTAATATGCCCCTTATTCGTCTATTGTTTTTCGATTGTCATATTTTTGATTTATCAATTTCTCATCGTCAATCATGACATTAATTGATTCGATATTCATTAAATGTTTCAAAACTAAACTTCTGAAGGCACTTCTGAACAACACCCGTTCGGCTGCCACACAAAAGTGCCACTGAATTTCGACAGCTGTTATTCCATACCAACCGGGGAACGTTCTATTATCGGAGCGGCGCTCTATTATCAAAGCTCAACTCAGACCAATCAGCGAGCTGGGCGTACTCGCGTTTGAATGTCAATGGACCATGTCGGTATACACTGTAGAGGCTAGTACACTATATCTGTAGGGTTTGCTCGATATCGCGTGTAATGTTTTATCTGACTGAGACAGTGCTACTTGTCTACGGGTGTTTTGTTTAACGGATTGAAGTCTCTGCCTGTTTCTTCAGTTGAGAATTAAAAACGAATTTATACGACCTTGTGATAACAATCTTCGTTACAGCACCTGCGTCGAGCAGACGAACTGTAGGAGTGAATACTCAGTCTTTTATATACGATTAGACAGTACAACTGTTGTTGTACCTAAACAGGTGATGACCCAATAGCGATTCTGTGAGACAGTTCCGCGCTGTCTGTTAAAGAGTGCTTTACATTTTGTGTTGTGTTAGTGACGTTTACGACTTTTAGAGGTAACTATTGCAAGAGAAGTTAGTCATTCCAAGAGGAAAGCTTTTAATCTTTATCGTTTTCGAGAATTGGTCGGTAAAAGCAATAGCAATTCGAGCTATAATGATAAATGATACAGACAGAGATAATTTGCCAAGTTGGGCACTTCTTTGTGATATTAAGTTTCTCTAACTAATGATTGTGTATCTCTGGACTTTGTGGACTCTTGAATAGGAATTCATCTTGTTCATAAAGAAGCTGAAGGTTTAGTCGACTTTTGTATAACTTCGAACCAACTTTGGTGGGGTTAACGTTTTCCATTAAGGCCGAATCCTAATCAACTCTATGTTGCCCAGGGGCTGGGTGGCAATGACAAGCGATGGAGGTCTGAGCCTGTCCAAAGTTTTCATATTAGACAAGTATTTCACGGAACTGCAAAACTACTGGGAGACAGAACAGAAGCTAGGGAAATATGAGCCAGCCTGTAAAGGTAAGGATTAAGGATTTTATTAATTGACAATTTTGTAAAATCTGCTCCCAAGAAAAACAGACAAAGTAGATAATCCAGCATGGATGAGATGGTCTGTTTTTGCATAGCCAAGATAAGATGTTTGTTTTGTCTTTTACAGTAACTTGTTTTGTGGGGATTTAGTAACCTAGGCCTGATAATACCTACTTTATTTATGAGCAAATTTAGTAAATTCTGTTTAATAAATTCTTATTTACAACACTTTAGTAATACACGTCATTTTTTATGAGTAAAGTTATTGGTTTTTATTCGTCAAGTAGTGCTAGGATGTACCAAAACAGCATTCAGTGAGACTCTTTAAGTATCAGTGAAACTACCATTAATACCATGTGGCTATAACGGCAGCCATCAGGTAATGTTGTTGACGATCATCCGTCATGATTTTGGCAGCCATCAGGTAATGTTGTTGACGATCATCCGTCATGATCACGGCAGCCATCAGGTAATGTTGTTGACCATCATCCGTCCTGATTTTGGCTGTCCCGACGTTTTAGAATTCGCAGTGGAACTCATTTTTCTCTTCTCTAGTTTTCTCTTCCTCTTCAATTCCTCTTATCTCTAAAAGTTCACCACAAATAACTTACAGTAGCTGCAAAAGCTAAGCTCGTAGTCTAGTTACTTTTGGCATTGTGTACCAAACTGAGTCCGGGATTTGACTAATTGGCATGCGCGGATAAAGGTGTTTTACGTCATTTCAAAAGACTGCCGGTACAGTCAACAAAGGACTCTCATTTCGACTCATTTGGAAAGAAAATACTCAAACAAACACTAACAGAAACATTTAACTTTTCAAGAAACGTAATAGGCAAAGGTGAATACACAATAAAGTCATTCAAATTCAAGAGACGAAACAATTGAAATTACGAATTTCGTTTTTTTCTGAATGTCTGATTTTGTTCCTAGGTCTTTGGCTTTTTGGTGTGTATATTTTTGGTATCTCACCTTCATCGAGTAGCATTCAATTTCAAAGCACTAAATTACTGGTACATCTGACCTCATAAATCGAGGGTTATTAACTTGTTCAAGGAAAATTCAGGAAGGCGTGGTGAGACGAATAACTTGTCAATGAAGCTACAATAAAATATATGGTTAAACTGAGAAGAAATCATTGTCGGGTCGTCTACCCTCGGAACGCTTTATCGCGTGGCGGACGTCGCTTGTACAGGCTTAAAACCCTGTAGGCTTAAAGTGAATCTTTGGCCGATGTTTCGCTAGCTCATAGATCAGAGTTTCAATGTGTACTAAATTTTTCATCTCATTAACTTCATTGTTCACCAGGTCTACATTGTTACATTATTTGAATCGAATGTCATGTACCTATTTTTTCGAATTATTCCTACACTCGAGGCCGATGGTTAGCCGAGGGTAGCTGACCGACCACGGTGTTTGCTTTGTTATGAAGTTAAACATCGTCGGGACCGAATAGTTACTGGATGGATGACCGTCACGAAAATGCACTCTTTCGAAAGGAGCTTAAACGCGGGCCTGTCTGAGAATCGAACCTCGGCTTTCTTTCTAATCTAACTAACACATGATAGTAAGATAAAGCGATACCTCACTCATATACAGCCTAAAAAGTTTAAACCTTTGACCTTGTGAATATATTGACTGTATATAAACACGCTTATGCGAGTTTTCTTCCTGGGAATATTTAAAGGTCCAGTAATCCCACCCTGCCCAACGCGAGAGGGCGGATCAAAAATGTTCTTGTTATACGTTCATCATCTCCTATCATCAACTGTTAACTTATTCAGTAACTAGTTAGTTATAGTTGGTTTGCACATCTACTTTACACTTTAATCAGGGAACTTATATACGCACTGTATGTCACTGAGCTAGCTGATTTCATGCTATTCTTGGGAACCGTTTAGATCGTGTTCGTATCTCTCACGACCCAGTAAGTGTGAGCACCTCGTACTCAGTTCTATTTACCTTCTCTTGAAAGCCTGTTCTACTCCTCTTTCTTTTCTTTATGGCGTTATAACGGCGTGGGAAGATTTCTTCAAGAAGTGACTGTCATCCCTTTCTGCTGAGTGAAAAACGCCCTAGAGGCAGGCGAGATTGGTCACTCTTAGCTCAATTTAATGTATGTAATGCGAATTTGAAAGATGAGAATGTTAAAATGAGCTCTCTAATGAACTTGTTATCAGTCATTTGAAGTGAAGGGAATGTTGTGAATTCCTCTTTCACATACAACCATTCCTCTGACCTGTGTGGGTTTTGTTTGTTAAACTTTTGTAAAGTACTATTGTTTATTTGTTACAGATAAATAAAGAAATGAAAAAGTAGACAAATTAATACAAAAACAAATAATGTATTAGGAAATCGTTTATGACACTATTTCTCTTCTTGCTTCGTACTCATACACTCTATAATAATCAATTAATAAGGGTGACAGAATTCGCCCTTGTGGCATAACTAATAAAACAAAACGTAATTGTTCATCAGTATTGTGTCCACAGCCAAGTGTATCTATTCTACATCTGTCTTCTGAAAGTTGTTTCTATCAGCAGCTGCTCAAACTAACCAAATAGTTTGCGTGAAAGTATACTTTTACTGTTAAGTACCAATGTGGTTTTTCACATTAATTAGTCCATCTCATGGAGTCAAATTTTTGTTGTCATACCAAAAGTTTTTTTCTGTATGATCAGCTGCTGCTTTCATTGCACTATTGTATCTTTCCAAGATGGCAGGTAAATTGCTAAAGTGATTATCTTGTACTGTGATTAATCGCTATTGGTGCACTTTTAAGCTGATGAAAAAACGTATATCTGAAATTTTGTAACTTTTGTCAATCAAAAACTGTTTTAGTCTAGGTTGTTTCTGCTCAAGAAAACTCTGCAGCTAAGCGTCGGGCGTCCCCACAGAATTAGTTACTACCAGTAACCACATCTTGTGGGCTACATTCTTGTATCCTCCAGGGTATACTATGGGAATAATACCTTCCTTGTCGCTGCTAATAAGTTAATAATGACCTTTGGTGTCGGAATTCCATGGCCACATCAACCGGAAATTCCACTGCTACTAAACCATTATGTTGCGGTGCCTTCATTAATTTTATAGAGCGTAATATCGCAAAATTCCGTTCCCATACTAACTCCCCACACACTGACCGTTCTGTGAGCCATTGCAACGGCGTTATTATAAAATAAATTAAAATTTTATAATGAATAAATTAATGCTCGAACCGCTTGAACACAATTCTGTGCTTCCATTGAAATTTTCCTCGTTAAAATCTTAAAAATGGTTAATAACTTGATGCATTCAACGCTTAAGCCGATTTTTTAATTCTCTGAATGAAAGACCGCAGCTCAGAATTCATCAAAAGCGAGTAAACAAATCACATTTTAATGCGTTTTAAAATGCACACAAAACGAAAATTAAATATTTCTAAGTCAAAGCAGCTGGTGAAATTTGAAGTGACTCAACAACTTAAGCTAAAACTTTTGTGAGCTCAGTATCCTAATTAAAGGTCCAATTTCATTTACGTTATGTTTACATTATAATGCTATAGGGTATGAGGAACCACGAATGCAACATGAGCAACTGGTAACACAAAAACTGAGAAACTTGAAGTTTCTGAAGTTGTTGTAGATCCAGGTTCTTTCGATTATAGTTACACACCTTGTATAATACAAAAATCACAGGAAACATAGCTGTTATTTTCAAAAGGAAAATAGTGATGATGGTAATAACGTTATTTATAAATAAAAAACTACCTGTGACAGAACTACGTATGACTGACAGACAGAACAAACACGTAAACACGTAAGTGAAAGCAAGCACATGCATGTTTAGTCTAAACAAACATCAGGCTCCGTTTTTGCAATAGCTTTTGATAAACTTTTTAAAACCTACTAACACAAGTTTGATGTTAGACCCAAAGCTGAACGAACTTTCTAGATCTGAGGCGACAAACTGTAGGAAGGTGTCTCTTCGCGACCTACTGATTCTGGTTTGGCACCCACTTCTCTTGCGATACTAATCTTTACAGGTGATTTATGCGGAGGCGGGAGGCGCCTCGAGTCGAGGGTCTAAAATTCCTTGTTCCTCTCCATTCTCTGATGTTTGTGTTTTCCTTTGTGCCAGCGGAAGTGTTCAACAATCATTCTCCAGCGCATAAACAGATTCACATCTTCCTTTTATCACGCCTTTGAACAGGTGAGGCGACAGCCTGCATCCTTGGGGGAAGCTTAATTAAACATTTGCCACAAATTATACGACCTGCAATTGTTAAGCATTTATTTTAAATATTGTTTTGAATGGAATTTTTTTTTGGTTTTAGGACCATTTATCCATTGGCGAAGGCTTCATTAGTTTGTTATTTTTTGTTTGCAGTTTGCGTCCTCAGAAGAATTGATTTATCTTACGCGCATACGCACACGTGCTTGAACTACTTATCATACGTATATTAGCTGTTATAAAGTCTGTTAGTTAATATTCAATTTTCTTGAGGGAAATTCCTCGTTGCTTGCGCAGCACAGAGCTGTCAAATTAGTTAATTGAAACCTGATCGATGATGTTTGCACTTTGCCAAGTCTTCTATTATGTCTGTCAACCAAATATGGCTACACATTGGTTTAGCTACCAGACGTTTTCCCTCCATATTTTGCACGTTTTCCGTCCCCTCCCGTTTCAATGTACAACTTTCACGAGGAGAAGGTGTACATCGTATTGTATAACATTTCGGTCGAAGAAATTTTGATTACGAAATATTTTGACATCAGCAGCACAAAACCATATTGCAATTAAGAGGTGAAAACGGCAAACCAGATTTATTCAAAGTTAACAGATAAGCTAAACGCAAGTTGTCAATTCTAAACAAGAGTTTGTAAATTAATAAAAAGAAATAGTTTAAAAACAAACGCGCAGAAAGTGATCACCACTGTGTTCAGATATCAACTTATTCTTTATCTTTTACAAGCACTTTCGAGTCCTCTATCTGCGCTTCTTGGAGTCCTGGTTTCCGGGCTGTTGTTCGTGGAATGAGGATAGAAATCATTACACGTACGCATCTAAGGCTCTTGTACACAGTTTTTATTTCCCAAGGAAGTAAATTGTTTTTCCACCACGTAGTTCTTTCAACAAACAACAACGTGGACAATTCTGTTTTCACAGAGCTTCTTCTCAGTTATCATCGTTCTAAACAATAATGTTCCGTGGTTCTGTCCTAAAATAGTCAAATTTTCCCACCCACTATTGTGGTAACCTTAGCTGTGCCTTTTAAAGAAGTCTTCATGGTTTTGCAAACAGACAGCACAGGGCGGATCTGCTTGCATTTTGCCTAAATTTCACAAACCGACATTTTAAACGGAGCAGCGAATACACACACCCTTCTTACTCATGTTTTTGGAACCTCTTTTAGCAGTGGTTGAGATGTGTTTCTCGTGGCATTAGCTGAAATGCTACTTTCACACAGAACGACCACAAAAGCGTCCGGCGTTAAACAAGTATTTAAAGACGAGTCGCTTTATGGTAATGTAACTTCCATTCTTTCACTCTGCGTGTTTTTCTTATCCTTGTGCTCTTCTAGTGATATTAGCTCTGAGCTCATGCAGGCATTCATCACTCTTCCGCTGTTTTGTGTTAAAGGGACTGTTAGAGACGTTCTCAACTCAAACCCTTTCAAGCTGTGAAGATCAGCGTATTTTTATTAGAGTTTAAATTAGTTATTTCAGCACCTGCCCCATTTTTCCGTATCAAGGCAAAATTTTAAAACTATTCCTCGCATGTTCAGTTGAGCATTCCTGCAAGAAATCGAATTCGAATCGAATTTGTGACTTTGGAATTCGAGTCAAAGTGTAGGTCAGAATTTTCGAATCCGTATCGAATTCGAATTAAGTTTTACGGATTTTCGAATCACTAGTAAAAAGTAGTCTTGCAAAGATAACGCATATTGCTAGATTTTGTTCTGCAGTAATAATACATGTACGTTGTTTAAAAATTGTCCGCAGAAATCACAGCTAAATTGCGCTGATCGCATGATGTTTCAAACATTCTAATGACAAAGAACTTATGAGTTGAAGTGCTGAATTATTCACGTCCATAATTTTAGGTTCGAATCGAATTTGATTCGAACGTTCGATTATCATTCCCTGCTCGCGTGTGTACGAAAAGACATGCAGGGGTATGTAAGAATAAAATGTTTTTTTCAAGGAGATTGTTAGGTTAGCAACCCCACGGTTTGGTTATATTTTATATACATAATGCGGGTTCTTAAAGCAAAACCAGACCCAATCCTAAAGTGTAGATCAAAACAGTCGTCTACTCTTTAAAATATGAAAGGGAACATACTATTTTTTCAAGAATGACTTACATGAAAGAATTATTACCGTACAAAAGTAATTTCGTGTTCCCGCGGCTAGTTATTCGTTGTTACGCTTCTCTTTCGTTAGTTAGACGGGCACTAGCACCCGCATTTTGGAAGCGCGTTGTACAAAGACGGGTGCTGTACGTCTCAGCACAGAGCTGTTCGTTTGTGACGTAATACACACGTTCGAGAGCTCATGCGTGAGCACAGCGGTAAATTTAAAATTTCAATTTTTACCTTAAAAATTGCCGAGTTTTTGTATATGCCACTGAATGTTGTACAGTAGCACTGTACTTCAATTTTCGCTTTCGCAAACACGTTCAACACGCTCACGGTATGTTCGTAGTTTCGTAGTGTTGAAAATTGTGTTCGATTGTGGCGCCATCACTAGTTGGGCTCGCCCACCATTAATTAAGTTTTTAACCCATTAATTAAGTATCAGAAATGCTTTGGTATTATTATTATTATTATTATTATTATTATTATTATTATTATTATTATTATTATTATTATTATTATTATTATTATTATTATTATTATTATCATCATCATCATCATCATCGTCATCATCGTCATACATGTGTTAAAATGTATACATTTTACCGTAATTCAAAATGGGCTTGAATATGAAAAATCGTCCTGTTTTCCTTTAATCATGAATTTGTAAAATCGTCTCTTGACTTTTTGGCAACCTTTGATGATAATATTTTCAGGGTTTGTATAAGCGCGGAATCTCTAACGCAGTTTTGATTACACCAACAGGTGTTATTCTGTCGCTCTGGTCGTTTTCTTGTTCCCGTTCCTATGACATTGTCTCATTTATCATAATCATAAACTGCTCTGTGTAGCTCAAGAAATAATTTGTTTCCCTGTTTCGTGCAGTCTGCAGGCTTTCGGTTTCTTGAATTCACAGTTACTAAATTTACCAAACAGTTACAAGAATCATGTAAAAGTTGTCTTAATATACGCCTGTGTCGAAGAGTTGCAGAAAATGTCCTACAACGTTGTCATTCTGGTGTTATTTTTTCAAAGTTCATTGATATACGCCTTTGTCGAAGAGTTGCAGAAAATGTCCTACAACGTTGTGATTCTGGTGTTATTTTTTCAAAGTTCATTGATATTACTCAACGAAAATTGACTTGTTTGAATTCTGCCAGCTAGGGTTGCCAGCTGTCCAAGGTTAACAGGGTATTAGCGTTTACTTTGTGTTGTTCCAAGCTGCTCAAGAAAAGTGCCAACAAAAGCGTGGAAAATTATCCGCTCTGTAAATGTAAATACAGGTGCAAACTCTTACCACGTAATTTCAGCCAGGAATGAGTTAAATTTGTTTGTACACATATCACAATGTTTAATGCATCAAAATGTCAACAGTTTTTTCTCCCCTGTTTAATGTTGCTGTGACTACCATGACTGCATGACTACCTGCTTTTAGTATTAAACAGGCCAAGTTCTTTCCAACTATACTATGCGAAATTAGTAGTTTTAGACACCAAATTATACAGGTTATTACTTGTTAGACATTGTGCATTAGCCTTGCATAGCTTCTTACATAGAACTTACCAAACTTCTGAAAGTATTCAGTGTTGAAAGCTTTCGTAAGTGATGCATCTATATTTCTATAGGCCTATCAAACTTGTATATTCAGCTGTTTGACGCCATTATGAATAGCAGGATGTGCTTTGTATTTTCTAATGTATAAGAACTGTGGTGCCGTATGCTTTTCCAAGTGGTTCTAAAGTTGACGCACTCCAGGCACGCGCGTGCTAGCAGACAAAGAGTTGTAAAACAAAGATTTCCCGTGTTCTTACTGCCAGAGAACACTTGCGTTAAATTTGTGTTTATCAAAACCCTGGTCAACATAACAATGCTTTATTAGGTCGATTTGTTTAACTTTGCGTGGGTTAACAACGTGCCCATTGTTGAAGCAGTGAAGCGGCGGAATTTCGCGGATTTGGAAATTTTAAATGTGACAAACGTCATCAAAAGCGTTGTCTACGCTTAGCACATGACCACACCAGTAATAATTATTTACTCTACCTTTACATAATTTATAAACTTAATACACATTAAACATAAATGGCATATCTCTTTAAACTTAAACAGTATAACCAGGTACGAAAAGTATTAATATAATAGATAAAATGGTCTTATTATTAAATTTTTTTGTCATTTTCGGTCGATAATCATATTAAAAATAGCATTAATAATATACAGTTAATTGTTATTCATTTAGTTTAAAACCAGTATGGCCTTACAGGTACATGCAACTTTGCTTCTTTTAGTGTCATTATTGCATAGTCAAATTAATTTGTTAGCTATTTTGCTTTTAATTAGGTAGTTTTGCCCACAGAATTCTGCTTTACTAATTTTGTTTTCACTTTGTTTTGCGCAAATTTGCATAATTTTATTTACCATAATTGTTTGCTATTAATTTAATTTTGATCTGTTTTCCTATTCAAATCTTTATTTTGTTCTAACAATATTTGCTCGCCATGCTGAAATTAGTAGACTCACTATTTAGGGATGGCAGACTAGATGACCTTTTGGTCTTTCGCCATCCCGCCCTTCTTTAATCTTTGTAAATCATTGTTATATCTATGATTGTTATTTTGAAGGCAAAAAATAAATTGTTATTACTGCTGCTACTGCTGCTGCTGCTACTACTACTACTAATATAGTAGTACGTTCGTTTAAAGCTTAATGAAGCTTAATTGCTATAAAATAGCGCTGAGAGTTTGGGAGAAATTAGTGCGGCGTATGGCAAATACAGGAGCCCGTTGTAAAGTAAGGTTCATATCAAACAGTTTGTAAACAGACAAGCCTTGTTGTGCTTCTGGGGGAGTCATTGGCGATTTGCAAAAAAAGTTTTGCAGCTTTAACTTGTAAATAAGAACGCAACGCTAGAATTCTGCTTGAGTACAACATACTACAGTAACTACACACTACTATATACTACATAGAGCGTTACTTACAGTAAATGTGTATAACACAGACGTATTCTAAGAATTGAAAGAACTGATTTGCTGCAATAGGAAATAAAGTGTGAGTTGCAGTGTAAAAATTCATCACGCCTAACTTTCTTGGTTTTGCCGCCTATTTTTGGTTACAGGCGCTTTGACTGATGGGTTTTGGTCAATTTTGTTGTGCTCGTGTGTGCGGAACTGCTATTGTTTTCGCTTATAACCATCAATAAACAAAATTATGCAAACGTAAGTAAACAAAAACGCCAGGCTTGCAAATTTGGCTTAAACAAAATTATGTGTTATAGAATTTGTTAAACAAAATTCTATAACAATTTACAGTTTTACGCATAATTCATTATGACTGTGATTGCCAGAATCTTTATAAACTTTTGCGATTTATTTTACCAATTATTACCCAGCAATGGTAATGAGTTGGAGAAAAGGTAGGCCTAGTCGTATTTCTGCAATATTTTATGTTATGGTTTCTTGCGCGGAAAATAATTAATACTCAAAAATTGGTATTCGTAACACAACACGCGTCTATCTATGATGGATGTTTTCATCAGGTATTTTCACCCTAATCAGGCATCATTCAAGCTTGGCTCCATTCTCAGGCTACAATGGAACGGAAATCAATGTCTTTATACCTGCCTAATCCCGTAACAAAACTCGAACGCTACATCAAGAGGAAGTTCGCTATAGTTATTTTGTCTGCCTACTATAAGCTAGTATTATTGTTGCTGCTGATTCGAGACAAATTGAGTTTTGGAGATTATTACAGGTGTTTTGATACAGGTAGATTCCAAACCAGCCCTTAAAGCGAGTATAAAACCAGTAATTTAAAGGCTTGCTGCGTGCTTGACACTTTATTATTATGAAACTGTCAGAATCATTATCATGAGTTACAAGCGCTTGCCATTGTATCATTTGTGAAAAAATAACTAAAACATAACGCGTATTACTAGGGGCGCATTTAGCAATTTAAGCTAATTAGGCTGTGCCATAGGGTGCCAGATATTGAGACTCCGTGTGTTTAAATTTCTTATTCTCCTTGGAAAATGCGTATCCTTTCATATCCATATAAAGCACGTATTTTATAACACACCACAAGCAGTTACTGAATCCCCGTTTTTGCATAATCCCCACATAGTAGTGGTAGTAGTAGTTTATTGATCATAAAATTAATATATTTACAATCTTTAGCAGGCTAGCAAAATTGAAACAAAAATGTTCTACTTTTCAGAAAACAGCAACGTTATACAAAGGTTAAAACAGTTCACAATAAAAAAATTCCGTTTAGTATTAATAAAAAATATGATAATGACCGAGCAGAGCTTACGGAATTTTACGGAATTGTAACACTTCATTATAGTGCTTGCAAAAATTAGTGTTTTTTCTTATTCAAAAGCTTTTATAATGTTGAAGCAGATCTGAAATACAAAATTACTATTCATAATTGACGTTAAGGATGTAAAAGTCTACATTGCTGAATCTTCCTCTAGTTTCAGCTGTTAAATTACAGTCCATCAAAACGAGCTTTTCGGTTTTTTCCACGAATTTTTCCACAATTACAGAGTCCCTGTCTTTTATCTACGTTACGCCATCTATCAGTTTCAACTTTTAAATAGTGCGCCTGGAGTCTTAATCGCGTATAGGCAATGCGTATATCTCAGGTGTTGAATCCTGAATGTCTATTAAGCGTGAACTCTTTAGATGTCTCTCGTTTAGCTGAGTTACAGGTACAATTACAAGTACATAGTAGGTACTAAAAGGCAAACCACAAACAGGTCCGCGTCTGCTTAATTACAAGCGCTATGCAAACATGTTTAGTTAACAATAACCATGTAAGTTCTAGGTAAGAGTACTACTAATACACCACAAGTAATTGTGCTTAGCGCTTCGTATATAAGTAACCATAAATCCATAATAGAAACTACGTACGGCACGTACTGAATTATCAGCCAAGGCCGTCGCCTAAAACCTAAAAACTTGGTTTATTTAGGTAGTTTATATGTATCTAAATTACAACACCTTTTCCACGTAGTAAATAATTGACAAGAAAGTACAAAATGATCAGGTTCGTTCACAGGCTTCATTGCAGATTGTGCACCTTCCAGCGGTTCAGCACCTCGTTCATTAATTTCAGGACAGCAGGTGTGCCAGAGTTGCATGTTCGCGTCACTCTTGTTTAACTTGTAACGGAACGACTATTTTGCTTTAATTTCATCAGCGCTGATCATGTGTGGGCTCAGTAATTAGAACAGCTGCCATCAGAATTACTCATAGACACAACGAAATCTTTTGGCGGGAGAGTTGCGAAAATCTCTTAATGACAAATGCGGCACTTCTAATGTCCTCCAAATGCCAAAACGCAAATTATTGACGACTAGAAGCAAGTTAGTGACAAAAGCAAAGGTCTGTCCGTTCATCTTAGGTGAACATCCTCGATAATTATCTAGATCCCGGTCGCGCCACTACCGCCTATATTAAGAGACTTTGTTGTTAAAATACTGGGTCACCACTTGTGTGCAGCGCTGTAAATGGAAAATGTTGCAAAACCGCGGCAGGTAAAGTAAAAATGGGTCAGTCACGGCAGCAGAACTTCATCCTACTTTGATAATTACTGCTTCTGCAATGATCAAAAATTAGGTCATTTACTTGATTAAAGTTATCATCGATAAAAGATTTATCTTCCTAATCAGGTTGGACTTAGAGATATCCTAATTTTAGTCTCTATTTACATACATTTTTTAGTAGTAGTGGTAGTGGTAGTGGTAGTGGCAGTGGTAGTGGTAGTGGTAGTGGCAGTGGCAGTGGCAGTGGCAGCGGCAGCAGCAGCAGCAGTAGTTAGTAGAGTAGTAGTAGTAGTAGTGGTAGTGGCACTGGTAGTGGTAGTGGTGCTGGTGGTGGTAGTGGCAGTGGCAGTCGCAGTGGCGGTGGCAGCGACAGCGGCAGCAGCAGTAGTTAGTAGAGTAGTAGTCGCCGTTGTCGTCGTGAATTTACTTGTGACAGTCCGTTCAAAACAGTCACAAATAATTTCAAAAACTGCAAGTTTATAACAAAAACATAATCATTTGAAAATATTTAAAGGACAAGAAAAGGGGTATCTAAAATAGGTGACAGAAAAATCGACTTAAAAAATTATATCATTTTATAGCAATTTTATGCGTATCGCACTGAAAGGAATTTTAGTTTGTTCTCATTTTAAATCTCCCGCAATACTGTTCCGAAGTCGACATTACATGGCGTCATGTACCAAACGTAAAAGGGAAGAAAAGGCAATATTAAATTATGTCTCAAAAGACTTTCCTTGCAAATCTGTAT
>JAQGDQ010001839.1:0-23589 GCA_030141605.1 Tubiluchus corallicola
GAATAGTAACAAAATTCTCAGAGTTTATCCGTGGTTCCTCATCAAGTCAAGGATTAGACAATGACCTTTGATATCTACAGGGGAATCCGCTAAGGGAACTGCAGCAGCATATTAATTTCGTATTGCAAGTGGCGAACATATAATTTAGACAGTACATTACCTTTCAACAAACCTGCTGCCACAGATTAATTTCTTTTAGATTTATCACAATTTTAAAGACTAGATAATCTAGAGACTTTAATAAAAGCTTTCAGAAAAAACTTAGGAAAAATGGAGACAAATAAACTTAATTAAATAGAAGCCACAGATTCCCAGCAATAGTTCAGTGAAAACCAGTAACCTGGGAGATTTTTTTGCCATTTAATTTATGAAAATGAATACAAATATTCCTGACTATGATTTAATTCCGAGAGAGAGAGAGAGAGAGAGAGAGAGAGAGAGAGAGAGAGAATGAGAGAGAGAGAGTGAGGGGGAGAGAGAGAATGAGAAAGTGAGAGTGGGAGAGAGAGAGTGAGAGAGAGTGGAAGAGAGAGAAAGAGAGGAGAGAGAGAGAGGAGAGTGAGAGGAGAGTGAGAGACTGGGAGAGAGAGAAAGAGAGGAGAGAGAGGAGAGTGAGAGAGAGAGAGAGTGAGAGTGGAAGAGAGAGAGTGAGAGAGTAAGAGAGAGAAAGAGAGAGAGAGAGAGAGAGAGAGAGAGAGAGAGAGAAAGGAGAGAGAAGGAGAGTGAGTGTGTGAGAGAGAGAGAGTGAGAGTGGGAGAGAGAGTGAGAGAGAGGAAGAGAGAGAGAGAGAGAGAGAGAGAGAGAGAGAGAGAGAGAGAGAGAGAGAGAGAGAGAGAGAGAGAGAGAGAGAGAGAGAGAGAGAGAGAGAGAGAGAGACTGTGGATTTCGATTTGAGTCTGTTGAACACTTTTTGTTGCACTGCCCATTGTATCAACAAACTAGGGTAGTTATGTTTGATAAATTAAATGAAATACTTCTGCCCGAAAACCTTAATATAGCTGCCTTAGGAAATAATGATCTGTTGAAGTTGTTATTATTCGGTAAAGATGAATTTAACTATGTTACTAACTGTAAAATATTCCAATGTATATGTGACTTTATATTATGTACTAAACGCTTCCAGTAGTTTCTATCTGATATAAAATGCATCATTCTTAAATAATCATACATTAATATTTACTAACCGTCATTTTCTACTAATGTCTAATGTAATCTTGTAGTAAAACTTGTCAGCTTGTGTAGTTATAGTCAATTCTTACTGTAAATGTTTTTGTAAATAGTGTATAAAGTCTGTTGTGGTGAGGATCCTAAATCATGTTGTTCAAACTGTCTGATCCAATCCTAAATAAATTATGTTTAAATTAAACTAATCTGTTTATAAAAAATACGTTTCAGCCTGGTGTCGAATTTTTTAACTTCGTTAAAACCCACACAAAAATACAAGTGCTTGGGCAAGTATCACATTTGTCTGCAGATAAAATATTTGAGAAAATAATCTTATTATCCGTAGCCAGAATGGCACAATGGGAAATCTTAAAACTGCTTCACTAAACGCTATTCTACTACTAGACTCATAGATAAACACCCGCAATAAAGAGATTAGTCTGCTAAGACAGGCTTCCTCTCTTAGCGTCGTGACGTAATGAGATTACAAGGATGAGTCATCCTGACGAGAAGCCAGTGGTTACCAGAAACAACTAAACGATCCCGAATGGTAAGGGGTGCGTCAAGTGTTATCACCGCAAAAGCGAGTACGGATTAGGACAGCGACTATTTCAAATCCATGCAGACAAATGTTAACGGGCTTAATTGGTTACACAAATCCTGGAAAGTCATGGAAAAGTCGGGGAAAAGATAATTTGGTAAAATGTCAGGGACGATGATGAAAATGGGGCGAAAAGTCAGGGAAATTGGAAAGAGTTGCAGAAATAGTACAGTGAACGGATATTTTTAAGGGATTGGTGTTCAAATAAAATTTTCCAATGGCAGGCTCCCAGTTTTGCCTTCTGTTCCAAAAATAATGATTGGATTAAGAAAGTTTATTTAATGTGATTAGTGTAATTTCGTTAGCACTACTGCAACTGCGCAAACATATTATGTAGTGTATGTATGAATGTCCGTACAGAAAATTGTTTGAATACATATACTGGTAATGCAATTTCTGCTTATCTTGATCATGGAAAATCAATATTTGGTCAGAGAAAAGTCTGGGAAATTTATTTTAAAATTCTGTGGGAGCCCTATGGTTACACAAATTAAGAATGTCTAGATTTGTGGAAAGGGATAGAGCTGAATGTTCATAATGTGCATCTACTGGCATAAGTTAAGAAGCCCTGAGCCTACTCAACAAATGGATGGATGAGAAAAAGTACTTACTTTTTCTCATAAATTTTTCTATATTACACTTATTTTTTCTTTCCATATTCTCAGTTTTTAACTTTACTCACTAACCTTGGTCAAATTCTCCTGTTAATAAGACCCCATTTGAAACTACTACATGTAATAATCCTAATTACTGAATAATTGTTTTGTTTAGATTTTGGTATCCAACTTTATTATTATTTTTTCTTATTTGTTTTTCTTATCTGCAGCATCACCGTTAATTTTTAATAGACTAATCTACTTATAAGAAAGGGCAGGAGACAAGATGACCCTATGTTCCTTCCCTGCCCTGCTCCATGATTATAATTACTTAATATTTAACAAACTTTTGACGTTAGACTAATTGGAGAAAATAAATGTTCTATGTATGTCTATGTCTACTATGGAAACTCCTAAGCCCTAGGAAGTTTAATCTGATACACTGTGATAGATAATTCTCTAACTGTAGAAGGCTACATATTTTTCAACTCAGTATATCATCTTCGGGCAATAGTTTTGATAGTCAGGCACAGGGCTCCCACAGAATTTTAAAATAAATTTCCCAGACTTTTCTCAGACCAAATATTGATTTTCCAGGATCAAGATAAGCAGAAATTGCATTACCACGTATTCAAACAATTTTTTGTACGGACATTCATACATACACTACATAATATGTTTGCGCACTTGCAGTAGTGCTAACGAAATTATACTAATCACATTAAATAAACTTTCCTAATCCATTAATTATTTTTGGAACAGAAATCGGAACTGGGAGCCTGCCATAGCAAAATTTTATTTGAACACGAATCGCTGAAAAATATCGGTTCACGGTGACTATTTCTGCAACTCTTTCCAATTTCCCTGACATTTTACCAAATCATCTTTTTCCCCGACTTTTCCACGACAGCCTGTATTTTCAAGGATTTTCCAGGATTTTTCCTGACCGTGAGAACCCTGCAGGTAGATTTCTGTTCAGCCAGAACAATTAGCAAGTGCGGCGAATCAAACTGCATAAAAAAGCAAAGAAAAAGTATAGAAAGGGATGAAAAATGTCATGAAATGAGAAAGGACATCAGAAAGTTTGAAGATCAAATTATATCTCACTAAATGTAAAATGTGATTAAAAATGTAAAATTTTTAAAAAAAAATTATGTAACGTAATACGTGTTATGTCAGTTTTGTAATGTCAAATGTATAATTAGTGTAAATGTAATGAGTGAAATTTATGTAATGTAAAGCATGTTTCTGTTAATTGCATCATGTCAAATGTATATATAGTGTAAAATATGTCATGTAAAATTTAATGTACTTTTGTAATATTGTTTTGTAAAAATATTTTAATATGGTGTTTGTAAATATGTTCATTTATTGTATATAATTAGGCCTTAGTTTTGCACTTTAGTTTTTTTAGTCTGCACTGGACGCATTTGTCTTGAACAGTGTTGTTATTTTAACATTACGCTGAGGCTTACTCAATTTTATTATAATGAGTGAACCATTTTAATGACAAGTAAAGAATTAATATATATATATATAAAACACTGACAAATCATCGTGAATAAATTCGAGAAACCCATCTGCCTAATTGCGCGCCGCTTCAAGTCCAGATACGATTTATCGGTTAAACGAGCCTGGCAAAGATTGCTGATTAACTAGCAATTTGTATTACCAACAAGGAAGACAAATTACACCAGTTCTGAGATGACAGGACGGCAGTCAACCAAGAGCTGATGGAGGTGATCAATAAAAGCATGAAATAAGTTGAAATTTTACGACCAGTCGACACCGGGCTGCGTTTATACACTTGAAGAGTCCACACTTCCACACAAGATTGTTTAAAAACTTGAAAACTGCTTTACTGCCCTCTGGTGGCTTGTCGTTTATGCCAGAACAACTAAAATCAAACATGTTTTAAGTGAAAATGTGGTTTTATTGACAGAAAGTGTCAATAGAATTACCAGCGACGTCGGGGAGAAGTAACTGTTGTTTTGCTGTGTATTATTCACTCAGAAGAGACTATTCGACATTAGAGGAGGCACATCCTAAAGCTTATAGAATTTCTCTTACAGAGTTAAAATGTCTGTAAAGAAAGCAGTGATGTAAAAGCCTCACACTTTACACTTAACTTACTACGTTAGCCTTACTAATTGCTGTGAATTATTCACTCAGAAGAGACTATTCGACATTAGAGGAGGCACATCCTAAAGCTTATAGAATTTCTCTTACAGAGTTAAAATGTCTGTAAAGAAAGCAGTGATGTAAAAGCCTCACACTTTACACTTAACTTACTACGTTAGCCTTACTATTTGCTGTAAATTATTCACTCAGAAGAGACTATTCGACATTAGAGGAGGCACATCCTAAAGCTTATAGAATTTCTCATACAGAGTTAAAATGTCTGTAAAGAAAGCAGTGATGCAAAAGCCTTATACTTTACACTTGACTTACTACGTTAGCCTTACTTGCATTTTACCTTACACTTACTACGAAATACCGAAGCAAGAATGTTTTTAATGTCAAACAAAACATCACAGCAATCTCATGCTGCTTAGGAATAGTGCTGAGCCGATGTGACACACGTGAGTGAAGAGACTTGTTTCTCTCTGAAAAAGTTTCCTTACATATATATATATCTAAGCATTATTAGCTGTTTTTAAAAGGCTTGAAACCTTACTTAGCCAATTTCAATGAGTAAATAACTTAACCCTTTCAGTCCCAAATTATTTTTTAATAAGAAAATTTTTTTTGGCTTGGTACTTTTGTTCAGTATGTCCATCTTGTTTGCACATAAAATTATTTTTTTCTACCTGTGCCCTGGTGGTAAATATAGCCTGTATCCCACGGGATACATTGGGATTCAATGGAAGCATAAAATGTGCTTCATTTTGCAACTGCTGATAATTTTTTAAAGTATTTAAGACATTTAGTTATGCATGCTATGCTGATCTGTACAAAGTCGTCTCTAAGGTACTGTACCATGCGCAGTTTTTTATGCTAGGTAGATTTTCTAGTTTGCCATTTTATCACCATTTTTAGTCTATTGTTATTGGCTTAAATCAAAATAACTATTAACAGATCAAATAACTGTAAGTTTTAAAATTTTATTAATTTTAAAGGTAGAAAATATTCTCGTATCCCACTGGATACAACAGGTGTGAAAGGGTTAACAGTTCATGTAGAATCACGCATTTACAAATGACTTTTAATCTGCATAGATGAGCACTCAGCTGGCAGGAATTGATACAGTAGTAGTCTCGAACCCAAACAAAAATTTCTTTCTTCCGTTACACGCGTGTCTTTAACATTCTACGTGTACCGATATCATAATTGTTTAACAATTCTTTTTGAATTTCAGTTTATATTAAATTCTCTTATATTATATTATGTTGTATCATATTAAATTATATTATATTATATTAAACATAAACTCAAATATATATCTCGACTAAAAATTATAAGTTCATACATGGGTCATTATATACTCTTCTCACACTCCCTCTCTCTCTCCTCTCTCTCTCTCTCTCTCTTTTGCGCACTCTCTCTCTCTGTCTGTCTCTGTCTATCTCTCTCCCTTTTTCTCTCTCTCTGTCTGTCTGTCTCTATCTCACTCTCTCTTTCTCTCTCTCTCTCTCTCCCTCTCTCTCTCCTCTCTCTCTCTCTCTCTCTCTGTCTGTCTCTATCTCACTCTCTCTTTCTCTCTCCCTCTCTCTCTCCTCTCTCTCTCTCTCTCTCTCTCTCTCTCTCTTTTTTCTCTCCTCTCTTTTGCGCACTTTCTCTCTCTCTGTCTGTCTCTGTCTATCTCTCTCCCTTTTTCTCTCTCTCTCTGTCTCCCTCTCCCTCTCCCTCTCCCTCTCCCTCTCTCTCTGTCTCTACAGAACGTGCACAACAGATGTGAAAAAATCTGCTAAATGAAAGATGTTCTTAAATTACTCTGCCCTGTTATTAATAAGGTTCCCTTGTATACAGAAAGGATACTGACAGAGCTTAAAACACTTGTAAAAATTTACTATGAAAATTTTAAAGTTATGTGAATAATTACTTTTGTCATTACTGTTACAGACGTGAGGTGTACATATTGTTAATATCAAGGAAAAGAAACACTCTTGATAAGTTAGGCTTAAAAAATCGGCCTTGAATTTTTTCTTGCTCAGATGCTGTCTTATTGCATACAAAACTTTTGAGCACTGTATAGGTTTTACACGTCAAATGTAGACACAGGAAAGTTCAAATGTGACTTAGGTAAGTCAAATGTAGACACAGGAATTTCGAATGTGTTTTGGTAACTCAAATGTGACTTAGGTAAGTCAAATGCAGACATAGGAATTTCGAATGTGTTTTGGTAACTCAAATGTGACTTAGGTAAGTCAAATGCAGACATAGGAATTTCGAATGTGTTTTGGTAACTCAAATGTGACTTAGGTAAGTCAAATGTAGATGCATTACTTTGAATAAATCGGTAATTAAGTTATTTAAGTGCAAATTAGAAAAAGGTAAACTACATATAGTGCATCTATTAGTAGGCCCATAATGTTGTTATTTTAACTTAGGAGCAATTATTAAATTGAAATTAAAGAAGATTAAATTTAACATCCTTAAACTTTACCACCTATCCACATTTGAGAGACCAATGTCACATTTGACTTGACATGTGTCTACATTTGACTTACCAAAAGCGCTCAAGATTTGTTAAAAACCATTGTTAACACATTTGAACTACCTAAGTCTACATTTGAGTTACCAAGACACATTTGAACTACCTAGGTCTATATTTGAGTTACCAAGACACATTTGAATTACCTAAGTCTACATTTGAGTTACCAAGACACATTTGAACTACCTAAGTCTACATTTGAGTTAACGTCGGTCTGCATTTGACATGTAAAACCTGTATAAAACTTGTAAACTTCCGCAAAGACCGTTAAGAGCTGGGATGGTGATGCAGTGCTGTTGGTGAGTCAGTGGTGCAAGCTGGGATGGTGATGCAGTGCTGTTGGTGAATCAGTGGTGCACACTGGGATGGTGATGCAGTGCTGTTGGTGAATCAGTGGTGCACACTGGGATGGTGATGCAGTGCTGTTGGTGAATCAGTGGTGCACGCTGGGATGGTGATGCAGTGCTGTTGGTGAATCAGTGGTGCATGCTGGGATGGTGATGCAGTGCTGTTTTACCAGGTGATGCAAATATTTGAAATGATTAAGAAGTTTCATTTCCCAATCACATGTCTTTCAAGCATAATGTTAATGTAATGTAAGGATAATGTTAAGCAACATAACTTTGTGTGGATATCATTTTAGGTCATACTTTTACATTTTGTCTTTTCTTCCCTTTCAAATTAAAAACACCCATTGCCCCCTACGAACATTTTTACAGCTGCCACGTTGTTGTTTTTCACAGATTGCATAACATCTTCATCTTTTAATGCTCTCATAACCTAATTAAAATCAATTCCAATTATAATGAGAGTCAGCTCTCGAGAGAGGGGTAGCTATAGCAACGTGATTGCGAAGTCCTACGTTTGCGTCACCGAGCCACAAATCTCTCTAAAGTTGCTAATAAATATTAAATAATGTAGGAGAGCATTCAGGGAGGCGGTGAGTGCTCTGAGAGGCATGCTTTATGATAACTCGTTAGAGAGAATTGCACAACCATTACACGGCTAAACTAATTGAGAAAATGCGCAGAGGGCAAGATGTTCCAGGAACAGCTAAGTACGTTCTAAAAAATGTTTCACAGAAACTCATGTTACGAGTTCAGCGCAGGGATGAGAATGACAAATTGCAAAAAACTCTGAAACAGGCCGGGGGTTTGGGGGCTGCGTAGGCCAGCAATGGCGTTGAGGGGCAAAGTCCCCTTGCAGCCAGCAACAAATTGCAATTTTGTGACCATAGAGAGCCTCTAAGTGGACTTAAAATATCAGTTACCTTGTTTCATGCATAATTTAAAATACCCAACTATCAAGGATACATGATACCTAATTGTCTCAAAAACGCCTAAGTACTGGCCGCTCCTATGCAAAAGTAAATAAAAACTGTCTGCAATTGACTCAAATAACTCCGCACAATTGATTCTATATTTTTATACATAGAGATATACACGTGGTTACACTGATGTACGCGATGTAAACAAAGTGACGGCGTGCTAACTAGCGGTCAGCTTGTGAAATAATGTACTGGGTCAGTAAAAATTTTCTCAACAAATTTACGCGATTTACAAAAATGGCACTACTGGTCTTGCAAAAACTCGGAATTCCGCGTATCTGCGGAAAATTCTCATCCCTGGTTCAGCGTTGAGATTACCAGCTTGAAAGACTTAAAATGTAACTAGAAATGAAAATTCTTAATAATAAGCTTTTTCGCGGTTCCAGTGATTGATGATGATCGCGAAAAGGTCAAAGGTTAAGTGTATCAGACAGTGAAATTAGTGTACACTTCACAACACTTTGCACCACATGCTATTCCAATACTACTAAGCAGTTTTAACAGCTAGGTAGAACCTGACATAGATAATTGAAAATTTGCCTGCTGATACATTGGTGTTAAGAACCCCGAGTTCTGTACTTTGAGTTTTCTTTGTTTTCGCCGATTACAAATTGTTCAAAAATTCAAAAGTTGGTTCTTTGTTTTATTCTCGATTATACATGTCTGGAATAGTGAGCTCGTTATTATACGTGTGACAGTGTGAGTCGTTCTGCTTTTAGAATAAATTAATTTTTGTTAAATTAAAAGTTTGTTTAGTTTGCATTTTTAAAAGTGTTGTTTGCATTCCTTCTACAAACTTGAATAGTAATAATTAAAGCCGTTTTAGGGGTTTGTTCATGAATGCCACGAACAAATAAATTGTTAAAAAATGTTATTAAATTTGATTACAAACTAAATAATTGTATGCAAAATTGTTAAACTCGTATGCAATTTCAAGAACCTATCCTTACCGCATACATGCTCTTAAAAGAAAGAAAGAAATTTTCCTCTGTGGCGAAAAAATTTAGGGTGAAATTTTTGTGTTATCTATTGTAACCACAGTGTTCCCTCACTTATCAAGGTGGGGCGGGGTTACTTTCTTGTTACAGAGCAAGATTCTGCTAATAGTTATGCTACGGAATACTAATGCATAACTAAGTAAAGTCCACGTAAACTAAATGAAGTTACCGAACTGATGCAGCAGACCGGACAGCTTTGTTTTACATGTATACATGTCATGTGACTGCTGTAGTTAAGACGCGTTGCTGTGGTACACTTAACCTTTGACCTGCAGCAACTGCGTGCGCGCACAACGAAACTGTGAAAAGGCTTACTTAAAGTGTTCACACCAAACCACAAACTGTTATATGTCACTGACTCACTTTCGCAGTAAGCACCACTAACACACCAAAAAAAATGTATTTTTAACCGTATTGAAAAATATAGTAATTCAGAGAGTATGCTAAAATGCTCTGATTATTTCCTCAAACTTTACACAATGTTATCTAATCTCATTTCGAATAACTTTCCGTTAAAAATGGCCGCACCTGATTGTATGCATAGGTGACATGGCACTCGAAAGTGATACAAAATTTCTAGCTTTGCATAAGTAAAGGGTTGTCTTGTACTTTAAAGAGAGACGATTTCGCGTTATGAATACTAACACAAAGCGCAATACTTTATTGGCACTGGTTGCTAGCTAATGAATAGTAACAAAATTCTCAGAGTTTATCCGTGGTTCCTCATCAAGTCAAGGATTAGACAATGACCTTTGATATCTACAGGGGAATCCGCTAAGGGAACTGCAGCAGCATATTAATTTCGTATTGCAAGTGGCGAACATATAATTTAGACAGTACATTACCTTTCAACAAACCTGCTGCCACAGATTAATTTCTTTTAGATTTATCACAATTTTAAAGACTAGATAATCTAGAGACTTTAATAAAAGCTTTCAGAAAAAACTTAGGAAAAATGGAGACAAATAAACTTAATTAAATAGAAGCCACAGATTCCCAGCAATAGTTCAGTGAAAACCAGTAACCTGGGAGATTTTTTTGCCATTTAATTTATGAAAATGAATACAAATATTCCTGACTATGATTTAATTCCGAGAGAGAGAGAGAGAGAGAGAGAGAGAGAGAGAGAGAGAATGAGAGAGAGAGAGTGAGGGGGAGAGAGAGAATGAGAAAGTGAGAGTGGGAGAGAGAGAGTGAGAGAGAGTGGAAGAGAGAGAAAGAGTGAGAGAGAGAGAGAGAGAGAGAGAGAGAGAGAGAGAGAGAGAGAGAGAGAGAGAGAGAGAGGAGAGAGAGGGAGTAAGAGAGAGAGAGAGAGAGAGAGAGAGAGAGAGAGAGAGAGAGAGAGAGAGAGAGAGAGAGAGAGAGAGAGAAAGAGAGAGGGGAGAGAGAGTGAGAGTGTATAATAAAAAAACAGAGAAAAAGGATAAGAGTGAATGACAAATTTATTTAATACTATAGGCTCATTTTGTAAAAACGTGTATAAGCTCAACACTTGTGTAAAGAGAAACAGAGGAAAGGACTAGAGATCCATGAGAAAGTTAATATAGAACCTTTATCAAGATGCGATGAGTGTTATTGCTTAACTTAATTAAATGTAATCTTGAAAATTTATTTCATACTACAGCCTCGGCCTACGTCAGAAGGCATAATATTATAACGTAATTTATGAAAAGCCTTCGCGAAAAACAATGAACATTACGAAACCACGAGATTGAACTACAACTAGAATTAGGGACTCTTCCGCCCGAGGCGATTAAAACAAAGTCTACAGTTATTGTTCACTACACTAATTATTCACCAGCCATAAATCAGCCTCTTCTTCGCTAACTTACCTTTTGTTTCTTGTACACGTAGAAAAACGAAACACACAATGACTAACGCAATATGACTATGGATGTGTAGTATCTTCATCTTGAACTAGAAATGCGATTAAATCTTTGAAATGGATAGCTGTTATTTAAGCAATCTGTCTGTTCTTACACGCACACTTAATCCGCCAAAAGTTTGAAAGCAGCTACGATCTAGAACAAGGACAACTTTTAATCCCAACTTACTGCTGCTGTTCTAGTGATAACGCAACACAACAGTGTGCACGATCACTAATCATGTGTGCATTGACAAGTTGCTTTGTGCTGCCACCTTTAGTGTGTTTTTTTAAACGGTATGCAGCCAGTAACTAATGTAATTACGTACATAAAACTGTGAGCCGTTAAGTAACCACTATAATTCATAAAAATAAATATTTTTTTGTTTTACACTATAATTCTATTACAAAACTGCATATGTGTTAAAATTAAAATTGATGGTAATAACGCTATTTAATGCTTGTGTTTATTTACGTTTACGACTATTTAATACCAGCATATTCATGTGCAACAGCGAAATTTTTGGTTTAACGATTACGCAAAATTTTAGACTATTTTACAATAGCAGCAGTAGTTACAATAATTCACAATACATAATTACAGTGTTCCCTCGTTACTTTGCGGTTCGTTTGTCCCGGACTCGCTGTTTCGTGGATTTTCAAAAATATTAATGTAAAATATTTATCGCGGTATTTTCGCTGTTTCGCGGGTTTTTACGGTAGTCCGTCTAAAGTATTTTTGCACATGCGTAGTGCGTTTTGTACAGTAATGTATAGATTTGATGAATTTTGCATAAAAAATTACAAAATGTGATGCACCATTGCAAATTTTTAAAATTACATGTCTACGTTTAAGATTTTAAAACATTTTTATGAACATTTAACTAAAGGTTTTTTAAAGGATACATGTACAGTATGGCAAAAGTTATTAAGGGAATGGGAAAGGGTTATGTATAAGAGTGTGTGGAGGGTTTATAGACTTAAAATAATGTATAATTACTAAAATAAGTATAGCTTTCCTACTTCGCAGATATTCACTTATGGTGGGTGGGCCTGGAACGGAACCCCTCCCCACCTCGATAAGTGAGGGAACACTGTAGTTACAATAGATAACACAAAAAATTCACCCCAAATTTTTTCGCCACAGAGGAAAATTTCTTTCTTTCTTTTAAGAGCATGTATGCGGTAAGGATAGGTTCTTGAAATTGCATACGAGTTTAACAATTTTGCATACATTAATTTAGTTTGTAGTCAAATTTAATAACATTTTTTAACAATTTATTTGTTCGTGACATTCATGAACAAACCCCTAAAACGGCTTTAATTATTACTATTCAAGTTTGTAGAAGGAATGCAAACAACACTTTTAAAAATGCAAACCAAACAAAACTTTTAATTTAACAAAAATTAATTTATTCTAAAAGCAGAACGACTCACACTGTCACACGTATAATAACGAGCTTACTATTCCAGACATGTATAATCGAGAATAAAACAAAGAACCAACTTTTGAAGTTTTGAACAATTTGTAATCGGCGAAAACAAAGAAAACTCAAAGTACAGAACTCGAGGTTCTTAACACCAATGTATCAGCAGGCAAATTTTCAATTATCTATGTCAGGAATAAACTAATCTTGATCGAGACTGATACCATGCACCTTATGTAGGTGGAGAAACAGTAGTGCCATTTTAATAACCAAAAAAGACAAGAAATTACCTCTTTTTTGCTGACATATTGTCAAAAATTTTCTCAGTAGTGAATTTTAAGTATGAACCACAATAGTGAAATTATTATTTTACTTCATGTACATGAGTTAAGTCATTATATACAGTAAAAACAAATGAACTGCTTTACATATATATATATATATAAAAGTAGGTGTAGCCGTCATACTGCCCCTCCATCTATGGGTGACCTTTTTACTATCGTGAGAGGAATTCTACAAAACAATGCTCAAAACTTAGGCAGGAAAAGAAGGCACTTCACGAATATCAATTACGAATTTATAACAAAAACGCGGAAACTGCCCGCTAAAAGAAGAAACTCCAATTTTTTGCCATCAGAGGGCATTTCACACTCTACGACTTTAGCGCAAACGTCTCGCAGGGACGCTAAACGTTCAACATGCCAATTTAGCTCCATCTGGTGGCAAAAAATAAATGAATTTAAAAACTTTTACAAACTCTATAAAAGCATTAGAGGAAGTAAAACCCGCTAAAAAACTAAACCATCGAAATGCTAAAAAAGATGGTATATCTTAATCATGGACGGAATTTTCATTATGCTCGTGCGATGAACATTAAGTAAACAACAACGCAAACAGGAAATGAGACATTTCATAGATAAATTTAACTACAACTTACAACACAACCAATAATTCGTAACTGGAGGTAACGACTTGGTTGCTACATAAACGCCAAAATTAAATTTCATCTCCATCGAATAGCGATGCAGTCGCATATTTCTGGATGTCAGCAACCGGATGCGTACGCAAACTTCATGCGCTAAGTCACATGACTAATAACAGGCCAATCAAATTACGTCAGTAGCAACCAGTTCGTTCCACTTGTGCATTTTAGCTGCCAGAATAAAATTTTGAGAAAATAAAAAAACCTTTTTCTCGAAAAACAATTTAGAAAGACCAAACGATACGACTGTAAATTCAGTTTAAAGTGCAAAAATCAATTTGTGAGATACTAATCGCACTTCTCAGTTGAAGATTGTTCATTTAACGTGAGTGTGATGAAAAGTGAATAACGTGAGGTCAACACACGCACTATATAAACGCGTACAATATATACATATTTGGTTTGAATCTCAATAAATTGCATGCCTCCTCCTAGCAAGGAACCTTTTAAAACTCTGAATGGCAATAACAGTTAAAAACAAACTACAAAAATGCAACATTTGAAAAAAGTCCGCGAGAAAAACATCAACAACGAAATTAGCCGTTCTTCTGTTCATCACAGTCTTGCGGGTTCAATTCCAAGGCACTTAAACTATCATTCATTTCAAAAAATAGACAAACATCAAATACGAATTGAAGCGAACAAAGCAAAGATATGAAGTGAGCAAAAAAAACACGCCTTGTTTCTCACGGAAATGACGAAAGCAACAACTGTACAAATTCGTAACTAGAACGGTGTCCGACCAATGACGAAAAAGCTTACAGTTTCCGGAAGATGATATGAACGGGGGTGGTCTCAGAGACGATAATAAACTGTTTTGCCATTGGTCGGAAAAAGATACTGAGATTCAAATGAGCAAATGCATAAATAATACGATTTAAATATAATTAGGCTATCTAAAATGTGAAGCTGAATATCCAAATTCGAAGCAAAGTTCAAAAAAAAAATGTCCCGTCAGCACCAGGCCAGTTGGTCCCCTAACGCTGCTTACTCTTCTCCACCTCGACCCTAGAAAAAAATCAATAAGAAATCAATAAATCAATAAATAACAAAAATCGACAAACGCAACAGTGTTTGCCACAGTGAAAGTAAAATGTTAGCCAAAGTTATTTGCGCATGTTTAACGATAAAGCATTTTAATTCTGTGCAGTAACAATCACTATAATGAAGATGACAGAAGTGAGCTTAGGTTCAAAGTTAAGCAATATTCAGGTCTACCAGTAAAAGGATAGGTACCCATGCTGGAAAAACTACTTCTATCAGCGAGAAGATTAAACAGTCGGGATCAGGGGTATATCAAGACTTTACGACGCTCTAGCTGATGGTTTTGTCCTACTCATCTCTAATGTGAATGTATGGTTGTTTATGTTGTGAACAGATTAAACAATAACTTGTGGTGTGTTAGAAACACTATTAACCTAGTTTTGAACGCAAAAGCTTTGCAAGAATGATTTCGGTTTTGTTTTGTTTCAGGTAACACCCCTGCAACACACCAGTACAAAGGTCCCCGGAAGAACCGCATCTAAGAACGTCAACTTACGGCCTTGCCGGATCTGCCACCTGGTGACTTGCCCCTCGGTGATTTGCCCCGCGGTGACTGCTGGGGTGACTCGTCCCATTTAGTCAGCTCTTCTCGGACTAGTCGTTCCATTTGTTCCCGCTTGGTTGCATCTGAACTTTGCTCATTCTGAACGCAAACAAGATTTTTGCATAAAAACCGACTAATTACTCGGCTTAAATAAAATTAAATTAAATTTACTATACGCGCCATTTTGGCATTCAAATTAACTTTCGAAAAAAATCGAACTCTAGAAAGTTAAATAAGTAATTTTAAACTTGTTCCCGTGAACATCAAAAATGCTCCCTCAAAAAACAGTGTGAAAGTACCATTAATACGTTTTCAGAAACAGCAGGAAAATTGCAAAACAGCTTGAAATATATTGACCTTCCAGACGAACAATATTGACCACTGCTACAAGATTTAGACTACACTCATATCTCGGTTTGCTGGACCTTGCCTTTACGGATATCGAAAGAATCGGACGAAATCTGGACAGTTAAAAAGTCCAGCATACTTCGGACACAGTCCGTCGTTTTGCGAGTTGACATCTTTTGTTTACATCATTACATCAGCGTAACCACGTGTACATCACTATGAATTTATTTATTCATTTATTTATTTATTAAATATCCACAGCGATCGTTACAGCATAGCACATAAAAAAGAATTTAATAACATATTTATTATTACGTACATAACATGTCAAGCTGCAAATGACGGCGGCATAAAAATATCAATTATGCGGAGTTATTTGAGTCAATTGCCGACAATTTTTTAAAACCTTTGCATTTGAGCGGCCCGTACTAGACGTTTTTGAAACAATTAGGTGATCGATTCTACATCACCGTGAGTCTAATACACGATGCCTACCGTATTAGTTAGTATTGGTAAAATTTGAACCGACGTATCCCCCCCCCCGCTTTTGTCCAGCAAACCGAAATATGAGTGTATAGTATGGAAGTTTTTACTAGTTTCTCAACGACTGAAAATTTAGCTAGTTATGGCAAAACAACATGTAAGTTTATATATATATAGTTAGTTAGTTTTTTTTTCAGTTTTTTATAGCCATATCATGGCTTTCAAGTAGCAAATTTAAAAGTACTAATTAACCTGTAGGCTGATAATGTTCATTTCAGATAAGATGACAATTAAGCTTGTTCAACTAAGGATTCCCCAAATTTTGATGTGGTTAATGTACGTTTGACCTTTGACCTCAATGTAGCAAATCTTTTGGCCAAATGATTTCATATATTGACAACAAATGCGACCTTCGGTTAATTACCAATGCTTCCATTAATTATGCAGTGTTTCAACACGGTTAATTAACATTACATCTCAGATGCAACTCACAAACACAAATGCTTACTTCAGTTATACTATCCAACAACTTCGACATGGTTTCTCGACGTTTGACTTTTGCTCTCTCCATTGCCTCCAACTTCACTAGGACGGCGTCAATCTTAGAAACAATACTGCCAATTGAGTGCTCCATTCTGTCGACTCGACGTGTTAAACTGCAATAAAAATCGTCACGATAGTCACAGGTTCAAATCAAGACTTGGATATAATTTTTCTAACACGATTTTACATTTTGAATTGTTTTGCACCATACACTTCACTTTACTTCACTCACACTTCACTTTACTTCACTCACACTTCACTTTACTTTACTCACACTTCGAAATCTTCAAAAGAGACGCCGGCACGAGATCGTCCTCCTCCTCCTTCATCCAGACTAGAATCGGGGCGTGCGCTTTTTGGACGGGCTGATGCATCCGCTTGCGTAGTGTGAATGTCCTGCTCTAGCTGAGCCTGTTAAAGAAACAAACCAATTGCAACCTATTTCACTGGATTCAGATTACTAAAACAATGAAAAACCATCCAGAAACTTTAAAGTGACCTGTTTTGTCAAACTTTAAAAACAACTTGGCAGAGCAAAAAAATTTTACAGGCAAAATTTTTAGTAAAACTTATTATCGTAATTACTAAATCGCTATAAACAAAATAAGCAAGTATCACCAACGGCTCTTCGAAGAAGAAAAAAACACTGAAAATCTAGCAACTGAAGTCAATAGAACCGTAAATATACGTATCATTTTATAATATTATTTAACAAGAGTAACTAGTTCTAACTAGAAAACCCAAATATATCAGAAAAGTGTGGACCTATGCTGTCATTAAATAAACTCACTGTACAAAAACAGAGAAAACAATGTGTAAAATGATGTATAACACAAAATGATAAAATCATGTATGTTATGTATGCGCAGTGCTTTAACAACTTTACCTTTACTTCTGTTGATATTATACGGTGCCGTGTTCTACCACAGTGCCTTTTGAGCCGATTTGCTAAGAACGCTCTCGGTTTGTTGTTAACTGGCAAGGGTTTTGTACAGTCTGGTATAGCAACGTTTAGTTTTTTTAGCATTCCGCAAGGATGTGTTCTTGGACCACCCCTTTTTAGCTTTTTCATAACGAATCTTCTTAGCCTTTTCATTAAAGGCAGTCTTTTTGAAGAGTTCATTTTTGCTGCAGGTAAAGAGTTCTTTCAACGAAATTAGAGTTAGTTTTTTTTAGTTACCTGTTGGCCCTCCAAATCACGCAGCATCAAACGTTGCTCTTCCTCATCCAGGATGCGGTCGCCGTCGACGTCGTATTTTGCAAACACGGTTTCTATTTCAGCGTCCGCATATCCACGTCTAATAAGAACAAAAGTAAGGACTGATTTAAAATGTAAAGCACAAGCCACAGTCTGCTACCACACAGATGCTATATCCTGTTCAAACAACATGCCACATAAACAGCAATCTAAAGAAGTCAAATCTAAGCAGGATACTATATTAAACGATTTAAAAATCTTCCGTAAGAAAATCCTAAATGTTAGTAGCACATGTATTACGTTTACCATGACGTCGTCAGACAGTTAAAAAAACGAAACAATCTATGATGGAATAAATTAGAACTTTAGTAGGACACAATTATTACTCACTCTAGCGATATTCCAAATTTTACAACAATGTGCAAATTGGTGCAGAAAAAATAATTCCAGGATACAGGTGGACTTTTCAAACGATCATCACGAACAAAAGAATGCAACGAAATTTTTCAAAAATCATCAAAATAACTAAATGGTTTTTTATGTGGATTATGAGCCACCCATTTTTTACTGCAATATCGCGTATCTCGTTTTCGGTGTGCACATTTAGGATAAGAAGAAAAGACGTTTAATATTTGTGCACATAATTAAACAATTAAAACAGTACATAACCAGCAAGCCTAAACCATTCTTGTGCTCACGACATGCTTTAATAATGAAATCTTTTTAAAATTATCTTTGAGCTTGCCATTAAAAAACTTTTACTGAAGAAAACACTCCTTTGCATTTTTCTGACTTGGGTGCAGATATATTCTGAACACCACTTCAGCATAACTCATTATAAATACAAACAAAAATTTCATTGTACCAAATAAGTAAAGCCTAATAATGTACTACAAAATTTTTTAAAAGAAAATTTTACCGTCTGATTCTGTCACGCAGTTTTATTACTAACCATTTATACTTAGTCACCTTGGCACCTTCATTTTCGGTAACCATGATCACATTTTGTGACGTAGCGTTTCTAATAGCGACGTTCCAAGTAAGATATGACCATACTGGTTAGATAAAGATCTAAAGACCATTACCTTTACCACTAGCACTGTGCTTTTAGTAAAGACATTACCTTTCTATTGCGACTCAGAGAGGATGGTTTGACCTCGAGACATTACCTTTCTATTGCGATTCAGAGAGGATGGTTTGACCTCCAGACATTACCTTCCTATTGTGACTCAGAGAGGATGGTTTGACCTCGAGACATCACCTTTCTATTGCGACTCAGAGAGGATGGTTTGACCTCGAGACATCACCTTTCTATTGCGACTCAGAGAGGATGGTTTGACCTCGAGACATGACCTTTCTATTGCGACTCAGAGAGGATGGTTTGACCTCGAGACATTACCTTCCTATTGCGACTCAGAGAGGATGGTTTGACCTCAATACATAACCTCCCTATTGCGACTCAGAGAGGATGGTTTGACCTCAATACATAACCTTTCTATTGCGACTCAGAGAGGATGGTTTGACCTCCAGACATTGCCTTCATATTGCAACTCAGAGAGGATGGTTTGACCTCCAGACATCACCTTTCTATTGCGACTCAGAGAGGATGGTTTGACCTCGAGACATAACCTTTCTATTGCGACTCAGAGAGGATGGTTTGACCTCGAGACATCACCTTTCTATTGCGACTCAGAGAGGATGGTTTGACCTCGAGACATCACCTTTCTATTGCGACTCAGAGAGGATGGTTTGACCTCGAGACATGACCTTTCTATTGCGACTCAGAGAGGATGGTTTGACCTCGAGACATTACCTTCCTATTGCGACTCAGAGAGGATGGTTTGACCTCAATACATAACCTCCCTATTGCGACTCAGAGAGGATGGTTTGACCTCAATACATAACCTTTCTATTGCGACTCAGAGAGGATGGTTTGACCTCCAGACATTGCCTTCATATTGCAACTCAGAGAGGATGGTTTGACCTCGAGACATCACCTTTCTATTGCGACTCAGAGAGGATGGTTTGACCTCGAGACATTACCTTTCTATTGCGACTCAGAGAGGACGGTTTGACCTCGAGACATAACCTTTCTATTGCGACTCAGAGAGGATGGTTTGACCTCGAGACATGACCTTTCTATTGCGACTCAGAGAGGATGGTTTGACCTCGAGACATTACCTTTCTATTGCGACTCAGAGAGGATGGTTTGACCTCGAGACATAACCTTTCTATTGCGACTCAGAGAGGATGGTTTGACCTCGAGACATAACCTTTCTATTGCGACTCAGAGAGGATGGTTTGACCTCCAGACATTACCTTCCTATTGCGACTCAGAGAGGATGGTTTGACCTCGATACATTACCTTCCTATTGCGACTCAGAGAGGATGGTTTGACCTCGAGACATAACCTTTCTATTGCGACTCATAGAGGATGGTTTGACCTCGAGACATCACCTTTCTATTGCGACTCAGAGAGGATGGTTTGACCTCGAGACATCACCTTTCTATTGCGACTCAGAGAGGATGGTTTGACCTCGAGACATGACCTTTCTATTGCGACTCAGAGAGGATGGTTTGACCTCGAGACATTACCTTCCTATTGCGACTCAGAGAGGATGGTTTGACCTCAATACATAACCTCCCTATTGCGACTCAGAGAGGATGGTTTGACCTCAATACATAACCTTTCTATTGCGACTCAGAGAGGATGGTTTGACCTCCAGACATTGCCTTCATATTGCAACTCAGAGAGGATGGTTTGACCTCCAGACATTACCTTCATATTGCGACTCAGAGAGGATGGTTTGACCTCCAGACATAACCTTTCTATTGCGACTCAGAGAGGATGGTTTGACCTCCAGACATAACCTTTCTATTGCGACTCAGAGAGGATGGTTTGACCTCGAGACATAACCTTTCTATTGCGACTCAGAGAGGATGGTTTGACCTCGATACATTACCTTTCTATTGCGACTCAGAGAGGATGGTTTGACCTCGAGACATCACCTTTCTATTGCGACTCAGAGAGGATGGTTCGACCTCCAGACATTACCTTTCTATTGCGACTCAGAGAGGATGGTTCGACCTCCAGACATTACCTTTCTATTGCGACTCAGAGAGGATGGTTTGACCTGGATAACTCTTAGTTCCTTCGCCACCCTTTTACCACTCTAATCAATAATGCCTTTCGCACTTTGTAATATTACTGAACGTTGTACAGATTTGTAAGTAGCTTAGTTACGTATTTAGCTATGATAAAAATGGTGCTAAACTAATAAACGAACTTACGTACTTACTTACATACACTCATACCGCATTACAAACACGCAAGAGCGATACTCACGCTTTCAAAGTCTGTCTCCATTCTTCAAAGTCGAGTTTCTGATCTTTGTTGATGTCGGCCTGCTGCAGAGCTTTTTGGATGTCGATGATCTTTTCCTTTTTGATGTTCAATTTGTTCAGCATCTTATCGTAACCCTAGACGAAGATTCAACTTTTCAAAAAGATGCTGAAACTTTCACGAAGTCAGCAGATTCTTTTCAAATTCACAAAATTTATTACTTTATTATTACAGTGTTCCCTCGCTACTTCGCGGTGCGTTTATCGCAGACTCGCTGTTTCGCGGGTTTTCAAAAAGATTAATATAAAATATTTATCGCATTATTTTCGCTGTTTCGCGGGTTTTTGCGGTACTCCGTTTAAAGTATTTTTGCACATGCGTAGTACGTATTGCACAGTAATGTATAGATTTGATGAATTTTGCATAAAATTCGGCACAGCTAATTGATGATCATCATTCTAGCTGTAGGACGTATCTTCAATGGTGAGTAACCACATCAAATTTTAAAATTACGCATCTAGGTTTAAGAGTTTAAACCATTTTTATGAACATTTACGTAAAGTTTTTTAAAAGGTACATGTACAGTATGGGAAAATTTATTATGAGAATGGGAAAGGGTTATGTATAAGCTATGTATAAACAATGTACAGCTACTAAAATAAGTATAGCATCCCTACTTCGCGGAAATTCACTTATCGCGGGTGGGCCTGGAACGGAGCACCCGCGATACGCGATGGAACACTGTATTACTTTACCAAAAAATCCTTAAAATAACGCATTAACTAGAAGATAATGCTAAAAAAACTGAAGACAGAGGATGATTCGATGTTTTTTATCAGAACAGTCAAGCCTCAATATAATGCCTCCCTCCGTATAATGCCAACTTCGTTCAGTGCCCATATTTTTGGCAAAACAAGATTTTTATATTTGCATAGACAAGTATGAATTAATACAATTCAAAGCTACCCATTCATAATTCCAAATTTTTTTGCAGTCCCAAAGTAGGCAGTATAAAGAGGTTTGAATGTAGGAAAATTCTTCGCTAACAGTAATAGTTTATAGAATATCAGTGCATTTCTGGGAATTTCAATGCCCATCGAGAATATTCAGGGATGAGAATGACAAATTGCAAAAGACTCTGAAACAGGCCATAGGCAGCAACAAATTGCAATTTTGTGACCACAGAGAACCTCTAAGTGGACTTAAAATATCAGTTACCTTGTTTCATGCATAATTTAAAATACCCAACTATCAAGGATACATGATACCTAATTGTCTCAAAAACGCGTCAGTACTGGCTGCTCCTATGCAAAAGTATATAAAAACTGTCTGCAATTGACTCAAATAACTCCGCACAATTGATTCCATATTTTTATACATAGAGATATACACGTGTTTACACTGATGTACGTGATGTAAACAAAGTGGCGGCCTGCCAACTAGCGGTCAGCTTGTGAAATAATGTACTGTCGCAATAGAAAGGTAATGTATTGAGGTCAAACCATCCTCTCTGAGTCGCAATAGGGAGGTTATGTATTGAGGTCAAACCATCCTCTCTGAGTCGCAATAGGAAGGTAATGTCTCGAGGTCAAACCATCCTCTCTGAGTCGCAATAGAAAGGTCATGTCTCGAGGTCAAACCATCCTCTCTGAGTCGCAATAGAAAGGTGATGTCTCGAGGTCAAACCATCCTCTCTGAGTCGCAATAGAAAGGTGATGTCTCGAGGTCAAACCATCCTCTCTGAGTCGCAATAGAAAGGTTATGTCTCGAGGTCAAACCATCCTCTCTGAGTCGCAATAGGAAGGTAATGTCTGGAGATCAAACCATCCTCTCTGAGTCGCAATAGGAAGGTAATGTCTGGAGGTCAAACCATCCTCTCTGAGTCCAAAAAAAAACAAACCATCCTCTCTGAGTCGCAATAGGGAGGTTATGTATTGAGGTCAAACCATCCTCTCTGAGTCGCAATAGGAAGGTAATGTCTCGAGGTCAAACCATCCTCTCTGAGTCGCAATAGAAAGGTCATGTCTCGAGGTCAAACCATCCTCTCTGAGTCGCAATAGAAAGGTGATGTCTCGAGGTCAAACCATCCTCTCTGAGTCGCAATAGAAAGGTGATGTCTCGAGGTCAAACCATCCTCTCTGAGTCGCAATAGAAAGGTCATGTCTCGAGGTCAAACCATCCTCTCTGAGTCGCAATAGAAAGGTGATGTCTCGAGGTCAAACCATCCTCTCTGAGTCGCAATAGAAAGGTGATGTCTCGAGGTCAAACCATCCTCTCTGAGTCGCAATAGAAAGGTTATGTCTCGAGGTCAAACCATCCTCTCTGAGTCGCAATAGGAAGGTAATGTATCGAGGTCAAACCATCCTCTCTGAGTCGCAATAGGAAGGTAATGTCTGGAGATCAAACCATCCTCTCTGAGTCGCAATAGGAAGGTAATGTCTCGAGGTCAAACCATCCTCACTGAGTCGCAATA
>JAQGDQ010000503.1:0-2500 GCA_030141605.1 Tubiluchus corallicola
TCACACTGCAAATTTGGACCGGGGCATGTGATCACCAGACGCCAAAAATCTGCAAATGATGTTGACGTGCTGAATCTGTAATTTCAAATAGCTGCAACGACCGCCACGCTAAAAAATCTATAAATAAAATAAAAATTAAATTAAAAGATTACTAAATATATTTCGAGAAAACAAATCACAAAACGTGAATTATTATTACTCCGCCATTCTTGTTTGAAGTTGAATTTCTTTAGTATTTAATGTGAATCATGTGATCATGTCAGCCTATTGGATTGGCAAGAAAGATACACGAGATTTTTCCAATAGGAGTAAAAATTGTAATAGTCAATTCCCGCCAATAGGAAATCATACTCTGTAAACATGTTGCTGGTGTAGATTAGAAATTTTCGTTATATATTTACTTTATTGAGTTGATGTTGATGTTGATATTCTGTTGATGTTGTTGTTGTTCTTAAATGATAACAATTATTACTGTAACAAAATAATTACTTTCAAGCACAGGCAAGCAGGAGACATGTCAGCAACAAATATAATTATAGTGAACAATAACTTTAGCTGTTAGTAATTATCGGTAACAAAATTGGAATTGCGATATTTATCATCATTGTTAACACTCGTAGTCGTCATCGTCGTCATCATCATCATTAACAAGAAGATCTGCCATCATCATTACAGTTTTAATTGTTGCTGTAGTGACATTTTTTATTATCCTGATCGTCAATACAGACATCCTTTCATTACTTAGCATCACTGACAATCATACAGCTCAGGAGAATTTTCCACCATCCGCAATGATGAGCAAAAGAAAGAAACTAAATTAATCTACATACTAAGTCACAGAAATTGGATTTAACCTCTTTCTTTTGCTCATTTGCAGATCTCAGATTGAAAAAGTTCATGATTGGGATTGGTCAAGCTTTTGTTAAGACTAGGATTTCTGCATAGCAAGAATCTAACTTTGCCTGCGATTCCAAGCCTGACATTGTCCTCTTAGGGAGAGGGATGCCCTGTTTAGAGCCACAGATATAAGGAGTGCAAAGATGGTGAATTATAATTATAGAGAGCATATATTTTGCAAGTGAACAGTGTGTACTTTACTGATGGTCACATACTCAGATTCTTTGATCAGCCAGTCACGAGATTCGAACCATTTTTACATTTTCCAGGAAGCACGCCTTTTCCTGGGTATCATTTAATTATCATCGTTAATTTTAGATAAATCTGCTACATCTGTGTTTTCGACAACAGCAGCAATAATAAAGCCTCATTAGCAAGCGGGCGATTTACAGGCATCGCACAAGTGTGAACTAGTTTAAGGGTTATTGTTGGTTAGTTATTTCAAACTCTCCGACAGTTGATGTGAGTTAGTATCCTGTCTGATGCAACTCCTCGGAAAGTTACTCTCGACACTTCTTACAGCAAATAGACAGTGAGCGTCAACTCGTGCTAAATTGCTGTCCGAAAGTTATTCGCAGCAAGTTTTGCTCCCGGTCTAGTCTGAACATGCTGACGAGTTATTTAGCAAGTTACTTAGTGAAAACGCACCGTTTTTGGAACTGTGCATAAGTTCATTTTTAGCGTGAATTAGCAGGTGAATGTCAGCCTGCCGTAACTGAATTGCAAATGTAACACAGATTTGTAACCCACACAGTTCTGGTGAACAATGAATTCTTTCTGCACGCAGAAAGAATTAATTACGCATTTACAGCATGTAGCATTTGCTCATTTTTGCTACATTCTATTTTTGGCTTAAAAACAAAAACAATTTCCTATTGTGACATCATTTTCACTTGCTCTTTGTAGTTTATTATAGAACGCTCTGTCCTAGTGATTGGCGATTGTAGTTTTCTACTGTACATATTCAAGTAATTTTCGCTTTATTTGCTTACTACGTCATTACCTAAGAGGAGTGCAACTCCTTTTACGTTCCATACCTCTTTTTGTTATTCAAAACTTTGTCTTTAAAATATAATCAAACGCGAATATGATCACAGAAAAATTGGCTCTTGCATCGCAATATGAATCTCAGTCCGATTTGGTTGTGTGTTTTAGCGCTGAGTGTTGAATGTGCTACCGGGTTCTCACATATGGACAAACCATGTTCTACCAGCCTAGTGCCATTCCGCAAAAGGGTCTCCAACTGCGATTATGTAGTTGGAGGTGATGGTTCTGCAATTTACCAGAACTTTTGCGACGTTTACTGCCTTCATGCCACGAAACAAGAACTGAAGGAATGGACTTCAAAACTCGAAGGTCCAATATTACGCCTTTACATTAGTTTTTACAAGGACAATGAACTACCCGTGCGATTTTTAAAAGGGTTAAAAGCATCAGTGCGAGACCTGATCGTAAGCTACACACGCCTCCAATCTATAGGAGAAAATGCTATATACTCCGATATACAAAATCTGTTTATAGGTTTTAATCACAGACTTAAGTTTATACATAAGAACGCATTCACTCAACTGACTAAGTTACGTACAGTTTCTACTAGTAACAA
>JAQGDQ010000503.1:7500-68877 GCA_030141605.1 Tubiluchus corallicola
TGAACTTATTTTCCACAAGTTAGAAAGAGCTAGAAAAGGTTTATAAGTTATTTTAATTGTTCCAAAAATGTAGCGTGGATCGCGCAAATAGGCCTTAAAGAACAAGAAAAGGTGTCCATGAGGTTTCAGAAAAATCGTCTTAAAAATTTACATTACTTTCCAGCAAATTTATGCTTATATCGTACTCGTGCTAAAAAGAATTTTTGATTGTTTTCGTTTTAAATCTCCTGCAACCAAACGCATTACATGACGTCACCTAAGCACAATGTAAATCATGGCAAGAAAAGACAATGTTAAACTGTCCCAAAAAGACTTTCCATGCAAAGTTATATTACTTAGCATTTCACTTACCTGCTTGAAAGACTTATGTAACTAGAAAAGAAAATTATTATTTTTTTAAAATATTTTCATCAATTGCTAAAGTGTCGCTGACTCACCCTCCAGGGTGCACCACCCACTAACAAAAAGGTATTTTTAATCTTATTGACAAGATGCAGTAAATTAAAATTTTCCTGAGTTACTGAAGTATACGCAACGAATGCTCTCATTATTTTTTCAAACCTTACACAATGTTTTCTAAACTTGTTTCCAATGACCTTTCGTCAAAATAGGTTTAACGGTCATCGCGGGAGTTTTACTATACCTGTTTTATACAGCGTGACTGCCGATTGAGGTCCTGTATGCAAAAATACAGTATGTATGTGGCATAAAATTTCAAAGACAGTATGTAAGTGGCATAAAATTTCAAAGACAGTATGTAAGTGGTATAAAATTTCAAAGACAGTATGTAAGTGGCATAAAATTCAAAGACAGTATGTAAGTGGTATAAAATTTCAAAGACAGTACGCAAGTGGTATAAAATTTCAAAGACAGTATGTAAGTGGCATAAATTTCAAAGACAATATGTAAGTGGTATAAAATTCAAAGACAGTATGTAAGTGGTATAAAATTTCAAAGACAGTATGTAAGTGGTATAAAATTTCAAAGACAGTATGTAAGTGGTATAAAATTTCAAAGACAGTATGTAAGTGGTATAAAATTTCAAAGACAGTATGTAAGTGGTATAAAATTTCAAAGACAATATGTAAGTGGTATAAAATTTCAAGGACAGTATGTAAGTGGTATAAAATTCAAAGACAGTATGTAAGTGGTATAAAATTTCAAAGACAGTATGTAAGTGGTATAAAATTTCAAAGACAGTATGTAAGTGGTATAAAATTTCAAAGACAATATGTAAGTGGTATAAAATTTCAAAGACAATATGTAAGTGGTATAAAATTTCAAAGACAATATGTAAGTGGTATAAAATTTCAAGGACAGTATGTAAGTGGTATAAAATTTCAAGGACAGTATGTAAGTGGTATAAAATTTCAAAGACAGTATGTAAGTGGCATAAAATTTCAAGACAGTATGTAAGTGGCATAAAATTTCAAGACAATTTTTTAAGCTTGATATAAGTGGAGGGTTTCCTTGAGCTTTAACACATAAACATCAAGTCACCTTATCGTCTCGTTGCAGCCATTTAAGATTATGTAGACATGTAGATCTAGAGTCAAACGTTTTTTTTACAGTCACAACTACAACTACAACAACAACCACCACCACAACAACAACAACTACTACTACTACTACTACAACGACCAGGCCTACGACGACTACTCCAACCACTACACCACCATCGACAACGACAACCTCGGATGATCTAGAAGAGGTGAAAGGTAAGTAAAAATAAAAAGTTCATTCACCAGAATCAAAATTTTGTAATTTGTGTTTCCAGGTTACACTAGTCTGGATCTAGTGATCTATTATGTAACAATCTGTAGCCCATTTTGTAGCAAACACGTCAAAATTTACACCATGGAAGAAAAAAATCGACAATCGATAAAGAATCATAATTACATTTCTTCTGAATACAAAATATTGACGTTTTACATCAAGGGCAGCAAAATGTTTAGCAGTTCATTAGAATGACACCTCGCATCAGTAAATATTGGATCTCCTAAATGTGTAGGTTTTACACGTCGGACACTATAGGTAGACACAGGAAAGTTCAAATGTGACTTATGTAAGTAAAATGTAGACATAGGAATTTCGAATGTGTTTTGGTAACTCAAATGTGACTTAGGTAAGTCAAATGTAGACATAGGACATTTGACTTGACATGCGTCTACATTTGATTTAAAAAAACCATTTAAGATTTCTTGAAAACCATTGTTAACACATTTGAACTACCTAAATCTACATTTGAGTTACCAAGACACATTTGAATTACCTAAATCTACATTTGAGCTAACGCGGTCTACATTTGACATGTAAAACCTATATTAGTAGCCCTATAAAGTTATTATTTAAGCACCAATGATTAAATTAAGATTAAAGGAGATTAAATTTTACTTCCTTAAGCTTTACCACCTATCCACATTTGAGATACCAATGTCACATTTGGCTTGAAATGTGTCTACATTTGACTTTACAAAAACGCTTAAGATTTCTTGAAAACCATTGTTAATACACTTGGTTCCTGGTACCTGAACTACCTAAGTCTACATTTGAGTTACCAAGACACATTTGAATTACCTAAATGTACATTTGAGTTAACGCAGGTCTACATTTGACATGTAAAACCTATTTCAACGCATCATCTGCTCATGCACAATGTGGAGAACAATTATGACCTTCAAATTTAATTCATTATTGTTCGAAACTATTTACTTTCAAATGTTGAAAACTGATTTATTCGGTCAATTTTATCATCTAAATTGAAATTGCTTATGGCCTTGAGTGATACTTTCTTCACATGAAAACCTCATTATGAGTATTTTTACTGTGATTATCCTCATGATTATCAATACCAAAAATAGAATTATCCATATTTTGGCGAATATATCTTTTTCAAAATGAAATTTGCTGCCGAACAAACAAACAAAACTGTTCGTTATCAAAGCATCTAAAAATTACAAAAAATTAGAACATATTGGTACAATTCAGTGAATCATACCCCACTCTTGCATCGTCAAGCATTTAATCTTGAATTATTAATTGAATAATTTAAGCACTAATTTAGTCAAAAACACTTTTCACATAGCATTCCTTTACTTGTAGCGCCTGAATTTAACACAAGATCTGCCCTAAAATGGATTATAATAATAGGCTGCCTTCTGGCTTTTCTACTGATTGCTCTAATCATATGGGCTGTACTTAGTGGAAAGAAAAAGAGTAAGTAGCTTGGTCATTTCTGATTATTAGTTTATCGCATACATTGCTTATCTTATTTCACTATGTATTTCAATACTTTTACATTGTTAGCTCTTAACTGTAAATGATTTGTCATGAGGTTTGTTTTACTGTACCTAATAATTTAGATTTTTTTATTTAAATTACTGCCATCAAACCACTTTGTAGGTTGCCAGTTGCTTGTAAAAGGATGTTTTTGATTGAGTTATCGTTTGTTCCAAACATAATTGTTCATACTTGTATTAACAAATACAACGCAATAAATAGCAAACACATAAACTTGCAAAGCTACACACCTGTACAATATTTACACTTTGGACGTGACGAACAGGCTTAATTTTGTTTTGGTTAAAAAGTTGCGTTATACTTGCTGTTAGATACTAATTGTCCTAGCACTTAACTAAATTCTAAATTGCAATCCTCGTTGTTTTGTTTAAATAATAATAATAATAAAATAATAATAATAATAATAATAATAATAATAATAATAATAATAATAATAATATTAGGGTTTAACTGCAGAAGGATTTTTTTGTTTATTTGTTCAATGTTTTTTTTGCGCATTTTTCTCTCAATAATTGCAATGTATTTCGGGTCGTCGAAGATTTTTAACTAGCAAAGACATCGACACCTCGAAATACTACTGAACTGGTTAATTAAGCACAAGACAGGCTTGATTAACAGACAAATTCAATATTTTGGTTACCTGACGACAGCCAGTCATAAGAGTACATACAGGAATATTTTAATCGAGGCTAAGCCTTGTGTAGCCGTTCTGCTTGTTAAAGACCAACATACTTATTATAGAACTATTCCACTAATTCAGTTTTCAAATTCTTTTCGCAGGAAGACGCAGTACAAGACCCTCGGAAGGCAGTGACTCATCGTCGGGTACAGACTCTCTATGACGTAACTATATTATACCTACGTGTGTTACAAAAAGTGTAAAGTTTTTACTAGTCACTTGGGTCGATGTAACTACACTCATATCTCGGTTTGCCGGACCTCGCTTTTACGGATATCGGATAATTCCTACAAAATTCGCTCCTAGGAAAGTCTGGCATACTACGGACAAAGTCCGTTATTTCGCGAGGTGGCCGCTAGTTAGCGGGCCATCACTTTGTTTACATCCAAACAACAAGTATCGACACGTGTGTAGCTCAGCACGTTTCAGCATGTTTAGTGGTTTAATCAGTGTGTACAGAGTTATTTGAGTCAATTGCTGACAGTTTTATCACTTCCTTATTTTGTGATCGTATAGTATTCAAGTGATTTGTATAATAATTTAATCGATTCGCTTCCTATATAATTAATCGCTACAAGGTGATTTATCACCCGGCTCCTAGGGCTTTAGATGAGTCTATCGGGCGATAATATGGTCCTTCAAGACTGACACTTCGACCTCGCGTTGTGAGTAAGGTCTTTGACCCTAAAGCTATCTAGCCTAGCTCCCGCAATTGAACTTCATATGATTAATTAATAATTAATGCAATGCGAATCTACAGGATCGTATGTCAGATTTAGTGTTGCTTAACTTCATACACTTTAAAGCATACATAAACTCATACGTTACGTCAAAGTGAATCAGCTTTATTTGTTTACAAATTTACTTCTACCTAGGTGGCTACACAAGATTTGTCCTTACATGCTTGTAGGCGTTCACAACTAATGTATAGCTCCAAAAAGATACTCAAGCAATTCACTTAACAATTATTCAGTATGCTGCACTTAAGGTGCTTAATACAATGTGAACTACAGTTATGCAGAGTTACTCTCAGTTACAAATGCGTTAAGATTACTTAACTCGGTGGAATGACCACAATGCAACTCTCGTACACTTGGTCAACTCCAATGATATTGTGAGACTATTCGTCGATCCAGTGCCCAGTCGATCTGCTGAGGACGTAGAACTGTTCCACACTGGTGTCAAACGATGTCTCCTGCTCCCTGTCAGATTCCCTGTGTCGCCTCTCTCTGGCTCCTGACTCTCTCATGTCCGCTCACTGACTCACGCCCGACTAACTGACTCCTCGTGTTCCCAACTCCGAGCTTATATCTTGAAGATCTTGGCCTTGCGTAATGCGTGCCCAAACGCAATCAGGTGAAAGGTGACATCCCTGGCTTAACCCTGGTATCCCCTGCCAAGAAGTTTACGATCAACCAGGTGGCTTAAGAATTCCTCCGCTGCGTGGGAAACGTCCTACACTCCAGGTCTGTCTTCAGAATTTCTTCTCCTGATGTCTTTGCACAAGCTTGGCGTCGGCCATAAAACTTCTCTTCCAAAGAAATTTGCCTATTGCGACTTTCTTGTTAATTATGTGCAACTCTGCATAATGTTATAAAGAACGATTACATTCTTTTGCGTAAGGCTATAAAGAGCGATTACCTACGCTGCATAAGGCTATAAAGCAAGATTGCGTCCTCACTTAATAGACACCTGTTTACCTTCAGTAAACGATAAAAAAACACAACTGCGGAATAATTTGCATCGCATTAAATCCCGTGCCTTACCAGCTGGGTGAGTTCCTATTATCAATCAATAAATTTATCTTATCAAATCAGGGAGGTATTCGATTTATCAACTGAATCTAATTCAGTTGATAATTCCATTAATTTATCACCAAATTACCGATTCATAAATTTATTCACGACAGTTTTCATATACTTTTGCATAGGAGCGGCCCGTACTAGATGTATTTGAGACAATAGTAATATAGTTCGGTTAATGTTTGTTTATTTTGTGGTTAAAGCTGCTCGCTGATTATTGTTGTTTATAGCGTGGCGTGTGAGTAGCCAGGACGGGCAAGGCAAACTATCAAGACTTGAGTTAAGGAGCAACACATTTATTATATTGTGGCAAACACAACACAGTAAATACCATAGGATAGTAATGCCAGCCCTTCGTCTACAAAGTCAATTCCTCATCTCCCCCGAGGGAGGAAACACTTTTGACTAACTCTCTAATGCGCCGTGAGCTTCTGCGCATAAGGAAGGGTTTCATCAGCATGAGTCAGTCAGCCGGTTGAAGTTCGGCTGGTCACGTGATGCCACACCTAACTAGGCTTCTTGTCAAGCATTTAATCTTGAGTTGCTAAGTTAAATAATATAATCGCCAATTTCATCAAAATCATTATTTAACACAGCTTCCCTTTACTATAATTACAAACGATTGATTCTACATTACCATGAGTCTAATACGGCGCCTAGGCAGCTACTATAATTAGCATTAATATCGGAAAATACGGGCAATCGTTAAACACGGACCAACGTCTCTGCGCTTTTGTCCGGCAAACCGAGATATGGGATTTAATTATTTAAATAAGAGAACATGTCACTCAGTATATTGGGTATATTTTTTTTACTATTATCACTTAAACATAGAACAATATAACAAAGAAATTTGCTAGAAACTGCCTATAAAGCACAAATTTAAAATATACTACTTCTGACCAGAAATTTTTAGGCATGATGGTTGCCGCCATTCATTTGAAAATCGTGACGTAACTGTGAGACATCGTGACTTTTCGTAAGCCCGTGTTGCTTAAACTAATTCAAACTTACTTGTGCAGCTTACCTAAAGTTGATGCAAAAATATTACAAAATCAATCATCTGTTTTTTGTAAAAACTTATTTTACTCTTTGATGAAGATTGGCGTTGCGCCACTTTTCTTCAAGACGAACGACATCATTGAAAGAAGGGTGGACGGCTGCGCGTTTCAAAATGGGAGCGTCCGATATGGAAATGAACATGATTTTAAAGTGATTTTACTAGCTACACGAGACACTTATTGCACTTTTATTGCTAAATTCTTTCTAACATTTTTTGCAAACACAGAAATAAGCTGAACTTCCTAGAAGGTTTGGCCTTTGATGCATGATGTTGCCTCCCCCCTGACAATCTAACATAGAGCTTCTAGTTTTTTACTGTATTAACTGCTGTTTAAAGAATTTGTTTTGAGAACCGAATTCTTTATGTTTAAAGTCTGCCTGCCCTTCACTTGTAATGCGCGTAATTGCATAACTGAAATGACGGTGTGAAATTTAGTCTCATAGTCATAATTATTATTATTATTATTATTATTATTATTATTATTATTATTATTATTGTTATTTTTATTATTATGATTATGATTATTATTATGATTATTATTATTATTATTATTATTATTATTATTATTATTACTATTATTATTACCATTATTATTATTATTGTTGTTGATTATAATTACGTTGGCTAAATTTGGCACTGGGTATGTTAGTATAACATAGGTGTTTCTATTGTTGATTGATGTCTGTTGTACGAACATTAGAAGAACATTAGAAGAACGCTCGTATTGTGATGCTATAATCCCAGCTGCAGCCTAATGTCACTTTTTCCTTTGCACGGTACAGCTGTACACACTAATGATGATGACGTTTTTTGCAGAACATGGTCTAAGATACTATCCAACACTAAGAAGACCCTCCAATAACGGTCCCGTAAATATTTCATTGGCGTTCAAGTAATACAGATTGCTGAAGTAGTACGGTCTCCATAAATATTCAAAAATGTTGTTCATTTTGAATTTTGATTGCTTGTTCAATATTTAGTAACAATAAATGTCTCTATTGTGTTTTGTGCCTCATGCCTTTTATCTTCAAAACTGTAATTATGAATGATGGTATGTAGTAGTAGCTTAGCTCACTTACAAAAACATTAGTACATGCAGAATAAAGCTCGATCAAGTGATCTGGAAGATCTCAGAATGCATTATACATATTATGAGGACACAATGGAATAATTGTGATGGCAATGTGAATTTGACGATCATTTTCATTGGTTTGAAAATAAGATAGTGCTCTTCTGAGACTTGTGATGGTCAGATAGTGCTCTTCTGAGACTTGTGATGGTCAGATAGTGCTCTTCTGAGACTTGTGATGGTCAGATAGTGCTCTTCTGAGACTTGTGATGGTCAGATAGTGCTCTTCTGAGACTTGTGATGGTCAGATAGTGCTCTACTGAGACTTGTGATGGTCAGATAGTGCTCTTCTGAGACTTGTGATGGTCAGATAGTGCTCTTCTGAGACTTGTGATGGTCATAATCATAAAAGCATCGCATGAGCATTTTGATTTCTTCTTGTACGATTATACACATTGTCATTAATTATTAATTACTGTCACTATGTCCGTTAAATTTGGCACTGCGTTTTGTAGTATGACATAGATGTTTCTTTTGCTGATTGATGTCAGGTGTACGAATGATATAAGAACAATTTCCACGTGTGTTATGATTTCATATTTCAGTTGCAGCCTCATGGTTCTTATCGGTAAAACCGTCATTATGAACCAATGAAATAGCGTCTTTGTTAACTTGTTCACTAGCAAAAATATTAGTACATATTATGATGACTAATGAGAGATAAAAATAGAAAAAATAAAGATAGAAAAAAAGCTGATTACAAAAGCCAATTAATGAGAGAGAAAAGTTTGATTTATAACATCCATAATGCAATATAAATACTACATGTGTTGCTAATCCTGACTCTGTAATTACTACTAGTACTATTTAATGAGAGATCATACTTCCGAAACAACTAAATGTGTAAGGTCAAAATATGCAATATAAATACTACATGTACGTGTGTTGCTAATCCTCACTCTGTAATTACTACTAGTACTATTTAATGAGAGATCATACTTCCGAAACAACTAAATGTGTAAGGTCCAAATATGCAATATAAATACTACATGTACGTGTGTTGCTAATCCTGACTCTGTAATTACTACTAGTACTATTTAATGAGAGATCATACTTCCGAAACAACTAAATGTGTAAGGTCAAAATATGCAATATAAATACTACATGTACGTGTGTTGCTAATCCTCACTCTGTAATTACTACTAGTACTATTTAATGAGAGATCATACTTCCGAAACAACTAAATGTGTAAGGTCAAAATATGCAATATAAATACTACATGTACGTGTGTTGCTAATCCTCACTCTGTAATTACTACTAATACTATTTAATGTGAGATCATACTTCCGAAACAACTAAATGTGTAAGGTCAAAATATGCAATATAAATACTACATCTACGTGTATTGCTAATCCTGACTCTGTAATTACTACTAGTACTATTTAATGAGAGATCATACTTCCGAAACAACTAAATTTGGAAGGTCAAAATAATAACAGAAGCGCAGGCTGTTGAAAATACTGACGCGTGGAAAAAACTAAAGCACTGAAATATCAACTACACATTGTTATGATCCGGCAAATTATGCACTCGTATTTTTTGTAACAACAGAAGCAATACTCGGATCACTTTACAAAACTCCGAAGTGTGGGAGCCACCCGATTTCAAACTGTGGTAAAAATAAGTATGTCATCAAACTATGCTACGCACATGTTGGAATCAGAAACAAATTCAAATTAAACAAGCCAGCTGAGAAATGATCTCCTGTTTCATCATTTGACATGCAACGCATGCAATTAAGGGTAATGAGTCGAACTATTTTCATCAAAAAGAAATGTGGTGACTTAATAAAAAAAAAATCTTGCATTTAATAATTATATTCGTGATAATTTTGGTAATTCTAATAAACGATATAACAGTAAACAATGTTTATATGAGAATACTGCTATGCTGGTGGAGATAGAGTGCCGAAAGACCAAGAGGTCACCCAGCGGTCACCCCTATTTAAGCAACATTAATTGTATTGTTAATTAGGTGACAATAGTTGCAGCTTTGTGCGAGATTTATTTAATTTGAAGAAAATATTGCATCGAAATAACAATAAAAATAGTAATAATAACTATGCATCAAATTATCAAAATGGCAAAACATGTTGTATGAATAATCTATGTAACATAATTATGTAATACACTAGAAAAAGTTAATTACATCCCTTACAAAATCACATGCAAATTATATTCAATCAATTCAAGGAAATAATAAAATATAATGTGATGATAATATTAATAATAAACACGCATCAAAATGCATAATGTTAACAATTGATAACAGTGAAATACGTTGGGAAAAAATTAATTTCATGTAAAATAAAATCAGATGCAATAATCAAGCAAAAAATGAAATTATAATTACACGAATGTGATCTAAGATATCAAATAAACCATGCGTCAAGATAGTCAAATGCGTGTATAGAAATAGAGATAGAACATCACAGTACCTTGAGCCCCAGAATTATCAGATATTTTGTTCAATTGCATTGCTGTTTAGCTTTGTTGTAATATTCGAGCCCTGCTAAAAATGACATCATTATTACGAATGAAAATAAAAATCCGTATAGCAAATTTTAAGTACAAATCTAGTTTATTAGGCCGTTTTAGTTTTCACCAGTTAATATTATGCTTGTTTGTTCACCACGTCTTGCTTGTTTAGACCAGACGGTTTAGTCTAGTGGTAATGCGTCTGCTTTCCGTCTGGGAGGTCGTGAGTTCGAACCAGCGGCCGGGTCATACCAAAGACTTTAAAAATGGTACCGCTGTTGCCCTGCCTGACGCGCGTGGTATTTAGGGTAAAAGTGAGGTAATAATAGTCTCTGTTATGTAGTTGTAGGTTGTTATTTACAGTCGGCGATAATAGCTCTTTGAGCTAATGTTAATTGTTGACCCAAAAGCCGACCTTAAATAAATGTTACTATTATTATTATTACTATTATTATTACGTACGCATACTTCTGCAAGCAGCCGGCAGGAGTCGTATTATTCTAAATACTATGCATAATAGATCATAAGTGGTATCACAGAGAGAGAGAGAGAGAGGAGAAAAAAGAATGCTCATCACGTTTTTCGTACTAAAGCAACATTTTACGTGTATTTCCATTTATTTCTTTTTGCGCGCGACAGAGGGCAGCAGCTTGCAATCTCATATTTCTTTTTGCGCGCGACAGAGGGCAGCAGCTTGCAATCTCAAAACTTGTAGTCACATGAGTGACATGAGTGTCGTGTGTTGTGCACGAGGTGGCAGCAGTAAATTACCTGAAGTCAATGTATTCTCTGAGCAAAAGTCATTATAAAATGTGAGGAATGGAGTAAAATAAACTTGCGAATCTGACAGATTCTTGAACTTTAATTTTAGAAATTTTTTTGAGAATTTCATATTTTTAAGTGACTGTTATAGTGTTACATTCATTAAATTGCTTTCTTTGCTTCAATCCCTAATGATGAAGTAAATATTTCAATTAAATTCTCTGCTTCAAATATGACTAAAGGTAGAAACGTCTAAAAAATCAGACATTAAGCTGGATTTGAAGCAAAGGCCTCGAAATACAAACTAAAATGATTTAATCTGTAAACTATGCTTGTTTTTTGTGACTAAAGCAGATTTTTAATTTCTCTATATATATATATATATATATTGCTATATTATAGTGTTATAATATTAAACCAGGTTTTATCCTGGTCTCAAAGTAACTGAGTTGTCTAAGTGTTTACGTGATCGTAACTCAAACATTCAATAAAGTGAGAGTGTTTTCTGTAATTCATCAATTATAAACTCGTTCCATTTATAAATTTACAACTTATTTACGTAATTGTTGAGTAGATTCACATTGTAGTTTCACAAGATAAAACAAGGTACTAGAATAAACTATATAAAAGCAAACAACACTAATTTAGTACCAGCTACAATAAATTTAATAATTGTTTAATGTCGTCATTACTACATTGTTATTTTATTGTTACAAAAACAACATATGAAATTAATCACAATGTATATTCGAAAAATATTTACAATGTAATACAATTAAAAAATTTTCTCAAATTCTCAATTTTGTTCATTACTCTAAACATCAATATAAATTTTACATTAGACAGAGAACTTTTTTTACACATTTATTGTAATGTAATAGTGTTCAGTGCCGTCAGCCTCTCTATATGCTGTCCACTATATTCTAACATTATTTAAAATCAGCAGTACCGGAAATCTGCTCTAGCAGTACAGGAAAAATCTACTTCAGCAGAAACACTTGTAATCCGACCGTCTCATAACACATAGCAGTGAAGGCATAACTTATTCAATTATTTACAATGGTTCTTCTGAACTTTCTTGCGTTAAATCAGCATCAACAGCGAGTAAGCGCTGAACTAAATACACGTGCCCATTATCAGATGCCAACATGACAGCAGTCTCTCCATCGTTGTTACTGATGTTAATATCAGCTCCCCTATCTAGTAAGAGCTGAACTACATTCAAGTACCCTTCAATAGATGCCAACATGAGAGCAGTCTCTCCATAGTTGTCACTGATGTTAATATCAGCTCCACTGTCTAGCAAGAGCTGAACTACATTCAAGTGCCCATTAATAGATGCCAACATGAGAGCAGTCTGTCCATCGTTGTTACTGATGTTAGTATCAGCTCCACTGTCTAGAAAGAGCTGAACTACATTCCCGTGCCCATTAATAGATGCCCACACGAGAGCAGTCCATCCATCGTAGTCACTGATGTTAATATCAGCTCCCCTGTCTAGTAAGAGCTGAACTACATTCAAGTGCCCATTAAAAGATGCGAACATGAGAGCAGTCCGTCCATCGTTGTTAGTGATGTTAATATCAGCTCCCCTATCTAGTAAGAGCTGAACTACATTCCCGTGCCCATTAATAGATGCCCACACGAGAGCAGTCCATCCATCGTAGTCACTGATGTTAATATCAGCTCCACTGTCTAGCAAGAGCTGAACTACATTCATGTGCCCATAAATAGATGCCAACATGAGAGCAGTCATTCCATCGTAGTCACTGATGTTAATATCAGCTCCACTATCTAGTAAGAGCTGAACTACATTTACGTGTCCGTTTTCAGATGCCGTCATGAGAGCAGTCCCTCCAACGTTGTTGCTGATGTTAATATCAGCTCCACTGTCTAGTAAGAGCTGAACTACATTCACGTGCCCATTAAAAGCTGCCAACATGAGAGCAGTCCGTCCATAGTTGTTACTGATGTTAATATCAGCTCCACTGTCTAGTAAGAGCTGAACTGCATTCAAGTACCCATTAATAGATGCCAACATGAGAGCAGTCCGTCCATAGTTGTCACTGATGTTAATATCAGCTCCACTGTCTAGTAAGAGCTGAACTACATTCAAGTGCCCATTAATAGATGCCCACATGAGAGCAGTCCGTCCATACTTGTTACTGATGTTAATATCAGCTCCACTATCTAGTAAGAGCTGAACTACATTCACGTGCCCATTAATAGATGCCCACATGAGAGCAGTCCGTCCATCGTTGTCACTGATGCTAATATCAGCTCCACTGTCTAGTAAGAGCTGAACTACATTCAAGTGCCCATGAAAAGATGCCAACATGAGAGCAGTCATTCCATCGTAGTCACTGATGTTAATATCAGCTCCACTATCTAGTAAGAGCTGAACTACATTCACGTGCCCATTAACAGATGCACACCTGAGAGCAGTCTCTCCAAGCGAGTTTCTGAAGTTGCAGTCAGCACCTTCAGTGAGCAACCGCTGAACTTCATGAATGTCTCCATCTTTAGCTGCTCGAAGTAGTTGTCTATTTAATCCAAATTCTTCTGCTGTTTTAGAACGACACATTTTTAGATCAATCCTGTTCCCTGATCAGAATCGTGACATGCTATTCGCCTAAGTGCAGTATTCCTACAGGATAAACCTGACAGCACCACCTATAGATAATGAAAGACAATTATTTTATTTTGAAAGACATTGTTGTAATATGCTTTATTTTATAGTCTGGGTGTTTAATATTTTTAATAATTTTGAAATCATTGCTTAGGAAATTGATTCAAATCAAACAAGAAACCCGTAATGACAACGTAAAATAAACAGAGAAATCATTCAATCAACTCTCAATATTTCACTTTCATTTCACCTCTTTATTTGCATCTTACGCTGATATTACAAAGTTATTAAGATTCACATAGACAAGTTAATCTTTGTACAAACGTCGCTATTGTTTCTGGGAAGGAAGCTATTTGTAGCCATGACATTTCTTAAAATTTGTTCTTTGTTGACATAAAGAGTCACGTGTATTAAGAAATGTCATGACTACAAATGGCTACAAGTATCAATTAAACACGTGGGACAGTATGAACACAATGATATGATATGTATATCTAATCACCATTATTTGTGACTGTTAAATAATTTCTGACCCATTAATAAAAAAATAATTGTTTTATAGATTATGTATCTGTCTTGATCTAGACACTTGGTTACTTAAGTAAGATCTTTGATAATGTAATGTGCGGCTTGTGGATGTAGCTTTGTTAAAAGCATAAACTTTGCATAATCTAAAAATTAAGAACAATAGATGAAATCTAGTCTGAGCTCAGTTATTCAATTTGACAATTTGTCTGCAGGTGAAGCCAAAATGGGTTTTATACGGCATTCCATTTGCAGAAGTACAGGGTGGGTCGAAATTAATGCTACATTTTTGTGAACAGTAAAACACTGAAAGACAGGAAATACAATAAGCAAAAAATTGGGTTATGACGGAATTTTCAAATTCTACCAATACAAAGTTGAAGTTTGATTTAAATTTGATGCAAGCTATAAATGCAAATAATTTTAAATAATAGATATGATGATGATGGTCTTATTAATAATAATGATGATAATGATGATGGTGACGACGATGATGATAATAATAATAATAATAATAGCAATAACAAAAATAATAACAAATAAAACAAAGTAAATATTAACACAAACTGCATAATGCCTGAAAGATTTTCTGTGTTATTACCTAGTTTAGAACCACCATCAAATTTCAGCAAAAATGTCATAAACAGACAGATGTGAAAAAGGGACGATTTTTTTTTATCTGTAATCAATATTTACTTACTCCCAGAAAGAATTGAACTACTAAATCACAAATGACAATTTTTCAAGTTTGTTCATCACTTTTTAACAACTTACCAAATGTAACTTGACAGAGTTGAGAGAGAAAGAAAAAGCTCAATGATGACGAGTAATTCACAACTGACAAAACAACCTAAAAAACAAAGAAAAAAATCACAATTGAATCTTGACTGTAAGAAATCATAGTGATTTTTGACAATTTCTGAATCATTTCTAAATGCAAAAACGTGTGATTGGTTAATGATAACTCAGTTATCTCTTACTGTTTATTAAAACGGTAACAAAACATAATTTTTTCAAAACTTCTTCTTCTTTGTTAAGTGCACTTTATTTTCAAAATGCAGCAAATAAAACTTTCTTTTTAAGTCTTAGTTGTCTGTTGTTCTGATAACCAAAACAATGAAAAATTTTATTTCAAATTTAAATGCAGTACTTTTAAATAACCAAGACTACATCTCACTCGTGACTTGTCAGTATGTTGGTATCTCAGCAGAAGAGAAACTGCCGTGAAGAAGTGGCGTACGATTTTAGATGCTCATAGTTGAGCAACCTGGAATTGCATTGTAACAGATGGGTGACTGCAGTAAACTGATTTTTGGAGTTTATGCTTGTGACGCTGTCTCTAGTAATAAAGCTTAGGCACTAAAGGTGAGTGTAATAAAAATATGAAGGTCTTGTTGCTGAAATTGTGTCTAGATATTTACCTTGGTGGTTAAAGGTGAATATACTTAAAAAACTGCAAATTCAATTTAAGAGAATTGTCCTAGATAAAACGTCTTGACAATTACATAAAACCCATTTTCTAGTGAAAGCTGATTTTAACTTACTGAGTACCAGACAAAGTCACTAGATAAAAATTACATAAAGAATTATAATTGCCGAAAAATACAAAAATTGTCAGTTTTCGAACTTTTCTTGTGAATGGTACTTAAGTATCTTACCTGATGTAAATTGTTTAATGTTTAGCTGACAGCAGACCAACTCCAAGGCAACCAGTTTATGCAGGATGAGGAATTCAGAATTAGGAAAGAGCCTGGAAAGGATACAACAATAATTACAATCAGTTTGCACATCCAAACATGTGTGCTGCAGTATATTCAAGAATGTTACTTCAGTTGGAACCAGGAACAACATAGTAGAAAACCTTTTAATAAACGTTCTATGGTCAGTAATCGTTCAGTAATTAATTATCAATTTCCGTATTTGTAGAACAAAATCAAGTTGTTAAGCGCCTTGTCGAAAAGAAAGAGAATGATAATCAATTAATGAGTAATCAACACTAAATAAAAATGCCACTAAAATTTTGAAAAAAAAATAGTTGAAAGAACGCCACTTTTATGATGGAGTCACAGAATTAATGAAGTTTTTGTGTCATTTACTTGAGTAGGAAGAAAAAATGCCAGTTTCTATACTAAATGTATTTTTATAGATGTATTTTCTATATGGTTTCAAAAACACCCTGATACAAGTTGGTGCAGTAAAAACGTGCCACCAAAACAAACTCGTAATATTTCACTATGGAACACGCATTCAAAATAGTAATACAGACAATCTTATAGCATAGTTTTTTTCCAAAGCAAATTCCCCAAGACCCTTACAAACCTGCTAAGTGCCATTAGAAGATTTTTTTATATACTGTGTTCATCACATTTACAGTACCTCATTCACTGCATTTAAAATGTACTAAAATTACTCCAAAAACGTGGTAGAACGAGACGTTAAAGCAGGAAAAAGATGCAAAAGGAATCTTACAAAATGTACCTATTATCATTAAACGATACCAACGGAAATTAAAAAATCGAAATTTTTTAAGTGTCAGTGAATTCTCATAATTCTCATAATTATGTGGACGGATCCACATAATTGAACAGCTAGAAGGAATGCAAAGCAAAGCCAAAATGTTCTAATATAGGGTTGTCCAGACCAAACTAATTTGCAACTTTTCACATTAGTAGAGGCATTTGGAGGCACACAATATCGCGCATCTCACCTTTACAAAATTATAAATTTTTACCAAAGACCAACACAAAGAGCAGTTGAGTTTTTTCTATTTATCAGTTCACAGTTCAGAATCATTTTACTGGTTTTAAAACTTGCCAAAATTTGCTCCAAAATGGCGTTCGTTAGGAGGTTGAATCAGGAAAAAGATTCATAAGATTCAAAAGAAGCAGCAAATCAACTTGATATTAGTAACTGATATTTATTCATCTCAAAGGAAAAAACGATAATCATTTAATAACTAATTACAAAAAACTAAATTAATAGCCATTAAATAAACCTCCAAAATGAAAATCTAGCCATATTTAAATTTGCAATTTTAATTAAGATAGAGAACTGCCCTAAATTACACATTCACATGCGTTATCTTAAATTATTTCATTCAAAGGTGCTACAATAAATTCGTGATACCTTAAATCTATGCATAAAAAAATGCTGCCCTAAATCTATGCATCCAAATGTGCTGCCCTAGATCTACACATCCAAATGTGCTGCCCTAAATCTACACATCCAAATGTGCTGCCCTGAATTTATGCCTCCAAATGTGATACCCTAATTCTATGCATCCAAATGGGCTGCCCTAAATCTACACATCCAAATGTGCTGCCCTAAATCTATGCATACAAATGTGCTGCCCTAAATCTATGCATCCAAATGTGCTGCCCTAAATCTACACATCCAAATGTGCTGCCCTAAATCTACACATCCAAATGTGCTGCCCTAAATCTACACATCCAAATGTGCTGCCCTAAATCTACACATCCAAATGTGCTGCCCTAAATCTACACATCCAAATGTACTGCCCTAAATCTACACATCCAAATGTGCTGCCCTAAATCTATGCATACAAATGTGCTGCCCTAAATCTACACATCCAAATGTGCTGCCCTAAATCTACACATCCAAATGTGCTGCCCTAAATCTACACATCCAAATGTGCTGCCCTAATTCTACACATCCAAATGTGCTGCCCTAAGCCATATATACATGTGTTATCTTAAATTATTTCACTCAAAGGTGCAATTCAAAATTCGTGATACCTTAAATCTATGTATAAAAATATGCTGCCCTAATTCAATACATCCAAATGTGCTGCCCTAAATTTACACATCCAAATGTGCTGCCCTGAATTTATGCCTCCAAATGTGATACCCTAATTCTATGCATCCAAATGGGCTGCCCTAAATCTACACATCCAAATGTGCTGCCCTAAATCTATGCATACAAATGTGCTGCCCTAAATCTACACATCCAAATGTGCTGCCCTAAATCTACACATCCAAATGTGCTGCCCTAAATCTACACATCCAAATGTGCTGCCCTAAATCTACACATCCAAATGTGCTGCCCTAAATCTACACATCCAAATGTGCTGCCCTAAATCTACACATCAAAATGTGCTGCCCTAAATTCATGCATCCAAATGATGTACCCTAAATCTATCCACCCAATGTGCTGCCCTAAATTTGTGCATCCAAATTCGCTTAAGGTTTAAGGGTACAAATAGTTTTCTTACTAACCAATATAGTGACCTGCTTAAGGAAAATGCACGTGCATTGCACAGAATTACTAAAAGTATTATTGCTGGTCGTATTTAATTCGTGAAAAAGTTGCATGTTAATTCCATAGTTAAGAAAAATCCTCTAACATGAGACAATAAACTGAAAAAGGTATTTTGACCACGTTTGGTTTTATTTGCATTTACTCTCAGCAAGATAAACAGATTCCTAACCAGGCTGGAAATTGCTTAACTTCAGCCTTTATTAACTATGACCACTGAGAAAATCTCTTTGAAAAACCAGGGAAGTCTTATCAAGTCTTATTTTATCTCCAAGTAAAATCCCATTTTCAGTCAGCATTTAAATACACAAAACTTAATTAAAACCTATTGGTAAAACTTCCAACAATGTAAATTCCTTTTAAAAATAATGACATCGGATTTTTTGCAAGGTACCAAGATGCACTTATTCAAGATCACATACTGCAACGAAGTCATGCATATAAAAAAGCTGCCCTAAGTGCATACATTCAGATGTTCTACCCTAAATTCAAAAATTCAAGGGTGCTACTCTAAACTCAGGCACGTAGGTGTGCTGTCCAAATTTATTTACTAAAAAATGCCGGACCTAAGCCGTGTATGCAAACGTGATGACCTAAATTTATGAATTTAAATGTAATGTCATAAATTTATGCATTCAACGGTATAATGAAAATCCATGTGCTGCCCTAAATTCATGCAATGAAATTCATGCTGACACAACTATCCATTTTCAAGAGTGTAACCTTTCCTGAGTGTTATCAAATTCTTGCAATCATAAGTGTGGTGCTGAACCCTTATGTCTAATATGGTTGCTTCAACATATCTGCCTTTTTAACTACCAATACATGGTCAATAATCAGTCAATAATTAGTAATAAAAAAATGTAAAACAAAGTTTATAAACTGAATTCTTATATTGTGAAAAACAGCAACAACACAAAAAACTGACAATTTTTGGGCAAACTTCTTTTACTTACTTGTGAGATGAAACTTGTGAAGCTGAACGTAACCTTGACAACAATTCACTAATCGCCAGTAATGATAAAAAAACCCTGAAACGCAAGAACTAATATTTAGACATAATAAACAATAAGCACTGTAATAGGCCTAGAGGAACAAGGCGTCTTCCTAATACCCAATTTGGAAAAAGGCAGTTAAACAAACATGCATTGTTATTTTAAAATGATAGAGAAATGAATGAAAAGAAATAAAAAATGACGATTTAATATTTTATTTGTAACAATTATTTTACTATAAAAACCAACGAATGCAATAAATCATAAACGACGCTTTTATCAAGTTCGTGTATCTTTATTCAACAACTTACCAGATGTAACTTGATGCTGACAGACTTGACAGTGAGAAGAACAGCTCAGCAACGATTTAGTAAAAGAGCCTAAAGTATAAAAAAACAATCATAAAAGAGAATAAACTCAAATTTTCGACTCATTTAAATCATGGTGATTTTGATTTTATTTGATTTTTTTTCTGATGATAAAAAATAAGAATGATTAATAAAAACTCAGTTATCTATTACTTGATTACTAATGTGGTTCTTTGAATATTATACAAACAAGATTAGAATGAGGTCAAAATTGTTCAAATACAAATTTAAAGTTGACATTTTATTGTAATTCGTTGTTAAATTTAGATAATTTCTAATAACAATAATAATGATGATGATAATAATGATGATTATTACGAGCAATTTTCCTTGATGAAACATTAAGATGACAAAGGCTTGTTCAGCGTGTCTCTCAGTAATTAAACACACAAAAGCTAAATCGATAGCTATTTGTGAAGCCTTCACAAAATGCAAAATTTCTAAAAATAATTTAAACTTTTCTTATTTTATGTATGCAACTACTTAGCAGGGGTAACTTGTGCCCCCATGAAGGTGATGACAGAACAAACTGAAACCAAATAAATAATGACAAGTTATTTTGACATTTGCATGAAGAGTACTGCCCAGATGCATTTACTGAAGAAAAAGATCAATCAATCAATCAATCAATTCCAGATCAAAATCCATGCATCCAAAAATGCTGTCCCAAATTCATGTATTCAAGAAACTGACCCGAATCCACATATTCAGGAGTGCTACTTTGAAACCATACATTCAAAAGTGTGACCTAATCTATGCATTGATAAATGATGTCGTGAACCCGTTTGTATAAGCAGGATCTGCTGCAATAGATTCAATTATTATGAAATGCTGCCTAAATTCAAGAATTCTAAAAATGCTGCCATAAATTTAAGCATTCTGAAAAGCCTCCGTAAATTCAAGTATTCTGAGATGCTGCAATAAATTCAAGTATTCTGAAAAGCCTCAGTAAATTCAAGTATTCTGAGATGCTGCCATAAATTCAAGTATTCTGAGATGCTGCAATAAATTCAAGTATTCTGAGATGCTTCAATAAATTCAAGTATTCTGAAATGCTGCAATAAATTCAACAATTCTGAAACGCTGCAATAAATTCAAGTATTCTGAGATGCTTCAATAAATTCAAGTATTCTGAAACGCTGCAATAAATTCAAGTATTCTGAAATGCTTCAATAAATTCAAGTATTCTGAAACGCTGCAATAAATTCAAGTATTCTGAAATGGCACAATAAATTCAAGTATTCTGAAATGGCACAATAAATTCAAGTATTCTGAGATGCTTCAATAAATTCAAGTATTCTGAGATGCTGCAAAAAATTTAAATATTCTGAGATGCTTCAATAAATTCAAGTATTCTGAAATGCTGCAATAAATTCAAGTATTCTGAAACGCTGCAATAAATTCAAGTATTCTGATATGCTGCCCTAAGACTAAGTATTCTGAAATGCTTCAATAATTTCAAGCACTCAAGTTTGGCTTCATAAGTTAGCCCTTCTTTTAAAAAAGTTCCACTAAATTCATTTTCTAACAACATTAAAAAGTTAAAACAAAAATGAAGAATCAACTAGTGACTTACTAGCAAATCAATTACAATAAAAAGATTTAAAATGACAGCATGACACAAAAATGAGTGTAGAAAAACGACAAGAAATTAAATTATTATCCAATAGTAAGAAACAGTCAATAAATGTGAATAAACATTTAATAACTGGCTTCAAATATCATGTCTGTTTCTTGTGTTTTGATATTAAGCAGTCTTTCATCAGGCTAAATTACAAACATTACCTGGTAATCAGGTATTTGCTGAATTGAAGAATATATAACACATCAAATCCAACAATTTAATTTGCAGCCGTTAATAATTTTATAATATAATATAATAATTTTATAATTTGTGGTGAATATTTTAATTTAAGGATACAGACCTTCAGTCTGACATGTTGATGTTTTAAAGATTAAATCACCTTTTCATTGATCTATAATAAACCTAAAAAGTATTAATTTCAAAACTTACTTTTTCTCTGTCTTTTTTCTTTCTTCTTCAAGTGTAACTCTTTTTGTCTAGAATTCTTAATAGTTCTTACAACGTGTGGACTCAGCTTTTATAGTTCACAGTTGCGGGGGGAGTTTTACTTTGAACTAGTTAGAGCTGGTTCAATCTGCCCTACACCCATCCTTGATTTGTCTGCAAATAAATTGACATCGCTTACATATTAGAAGGGCTATAAATGTCGATTCTGCTAGCTCAGTTATTAAATATTTTTTATTGTGAATTTATAAAGCTTACTGTACACGTAAAATAGGATCTAATGACGTTGTAAGTGCAAAAGTTTAACCAAAAATTCAAACGAAATGTATAAAAGAAGATATCAAACACTGTATTTGAGTAAATAAACTATTTCGCTAATAACATGCAAAAATGAAAAAGTCATTAAATTGCCACAGTATTGAGGTATGGTGATATGCTGTACGAATGAAATGCTGATATAAAATTGTATGTTTCAGCAAAGATTTACAATATTTTGCTTTACCTGGCAATCGTGGTAAATATGAACTAAATAGTTTTAGGAAGTGTTGTACAGTTGAAACACCAAGTGAAACGTCAGTTATAACGTTGCTTTTTTTGCAGAAACGGTGCCTTATGCTGACGTAGTAAACGACTATAGCATTGTTTTAATATAAGGGTTTTTGTAGAGACTTTTGTACAAGTGAAAAAAATCATACTTGCATGTATCTGAGCATAAATAGAAATTATTCATGGCGGAATAAACACACAATTGTTAAAACAGATTTTATAAAAAAATGAACATGTGAAAAAACTAGGCACATCTGGATTAGAACCAAAGACCTCTCACACAATTAGAAATCGTTAACAAATTTTGGAAATGCTGAATTCAACACGCCATTTGATGAGCCTATGCATTAGTCATTAATGAAATGAACATTTGTTAAGAAATACTACAAAAAAGACTAAGCAGAATGTTCGTGCATCGTATATTATATGTAATCTTACGAGCAAAATATTTCCAAATCAAGGTCTGACATGAAGGGAATAAAAATACACAGTTTTTAAGGTTGATTTTTTGAACTGTGTTCATTAATTAACAGTGGGCGATTGCTTCCAGTTCTTATTCCTTCTGGAAGTACCAAGCTTTGAGTTTTCTTGTATTTTCATCTTATTCACTGTTGTCATTTTTCTACATATTTTATGGTTCATCATAAAGTTAGTCATATTTTCTGAAGATTTATATTATCTCTAAGGTTATTTGTTGAGCAAGATTAGGTAAAGACTGTCTGTCAAAATTGTCTAATTTATCTTCTTGTTTGAAGTAATGTTGGTACACCTGCACTTTCTTACCTGCTCGTTTCATGCAAAACTTTTCCACTGGGTTCTAGCTATTTACTGGAATATTATTATATGATTAAATATAGCAGCGATTAAGACCTGAAAGATTGTAAACAGAAGGTTTTTTTAAATGGTGACAAAAATAGCTATACTTAATCAGTCCAGGTAACAGTTTAATGTAATTCGATTAAGTTATAAAAATAATAGTTCAGAAGATCACGACTATTAATTAAAATAATTGTTAACAATTTAGGCCTTTTAAGCAACTAAGCAGTCGGTAGGTTGGTATACAGGTTGTTTGGCGGGTATTTAGGCAAAGTAGTTGGGCAAGCACGTACATAGGCAGGTAGAAAGGCAGGTAGATAGATAATTGAAAAGGTACAGTAATTATGGTCATAGATATAATAAAGTCTTTTATTGTTTATTAAACGATATTGTTCAATTGTTGTTTTTATTATTTAATTAAAAATCGAAAAAATAGTTCTTTTTTTAATTCTCTCTTTCCACCCAAAAGTACCCAGGTTTCAGTTTAAATATGAAATCTTCTTTTTGTAACAATTTTTATTCTTTAATAACTCTCATAAAAATGATCTATTTTTCCAAAGCTATTATTTTACAAGTGAAATTCCCCACTTTATCAAGTGTCAGGTTACTTGTGTAAGATCACAGGTCCATAAGCTAATAAACAACTTATAATTTCAGCTCAAGGTAACGCAGGTACATCTGTACTTTTTCATGTGCTCGTTTCATGCAAAACTTTTCCATTAGTTCAAGACACGTACCCAGTCATTTGTTTAATATTATGTTGTCAAAAAATGTTGATTAAGCCCAGAAGGCCAGTAAAAGGAGAGCTTGTTTACCCTTTAGTCAGAAAGTAACTATATTCAGGTAATGCATGAATCAGTATAACCCAATTCCATTAAATAAAAAAATATTAACTAGTAACTAAAAAGAATTATTTTAGGCCTACTAAACGTGAAAGTAGCAAAACTTAAGTAGGCAAGCAGGCAAGCAGTAAGACAGGTAAGTAGGTAGCTGGCAAGGCAGGTAGGCACGCCGGTAGACAGGGATGTAGGTAGGTAGGCATGTAGCAAGGTAGGTAGACAGGCAGGCAGCAAGGTAGGTAGGAAAGTAGTTGGGTGGACGTGTAGATATGTTTGGCCTTAGGTAAGTAAGTAGGTGAGTGAGTGAGTAAACTTATTCACATAATTAAAATGTGTCTAACAAAGAAAAATAAACGCAATGATTATTTAATTATTTAAAAATTTAATTTACAATGATTCACTTTGAAAATGGCATTTTTAACAGAAGACACTGATTGTAGCAAACAGCAGGATATCCTATATGTTCACTGCAGCAAATAAATGAATCATTTCCAGTAAAATTTTTGGCCCTTCTTTAAATATTTAAAAATTTACTGTAAATAGTAATACCTGGCAAGATTAGTTTCACTAATGATTAAAATATTCATTATAAATTTGAATATTGCTTTATATTTTTTGCTGCAATAGAATTAGGAATATCAGCAATACAATAAAAATTCAACAATTATCTTTATATGGTCTGTGACTTTTCTGCTGATGTGAAACACAGGTATTACATGTATTAAATGATTACAAATTTGGTACTGTACTATTAAGGAAAATATCGACTATCCAATCATGCTATTTGTTTAGTCATTTATAGATGATTTAATAAAACAAAATTAAAAAAATACGCTCTTTTCAGGCACTCCAACTTAGCCTATTGAGTAGCTTAGTCTGGTGTACACTTGCGTGATCGTACAAACAAGTCTTGTTTACTGATTGCCAGCCAGAGGCAGTGTTCTGCTGCTATTCCAGAAAAAAATAACCAATGAGCCAAGGACAAATTAAGGCCGTCTAACTTTTAACAGGGATTTCTCCTTGGAAATAAAGTAGACTTGTGGCCAAAGTCTTATCAAAGGTTCCAGCTGGACACATGAAATTTTCTGCATTAGCCAATGTCACCCAAGATTGTACAATTATTAAAGTGCAAACACTGCAGTTACTGAAAGCTTTTTATTTTTCGAAAATTGATTTTTAATTTGTTTTGTGCTCTAAACACTGCAATACATTGTACTGATCCCCCAATGCTCTACACTGTGCAATTACATGAAATTACACTGCATTACATTGTATTTTCCCAACCAATGCTCTACACAGCGAAATTACGTGAGATTACACAGCATCATATTGTACTGGTTCATACTAATGCTCTAGGCAATGTAAATACGTGAAATTACACTGCATTACAGTGCACTGCTTCATGCCATTGCTTTACACACAATGCAATTACATGAGATTACACTGCATTATATTTTACTGATTGATACTAACGCTCTACATAGTGTAATTACAACAGATTATATTGCAATCCATTGTACTGATTCATACCAATGCTTCACACAATGCAATTTTGCACGCTAGTAGAAAAACGACTGAGAATAGCCGCCTATCGTGATTCTGGCGAACTAATTTTCCTAACACGTTTTTAATTTATTCACACAGTGGTACAGAAATGCTCTATTATAAACATGAAAAGCTTAGCTTGTTGGGAGGATAAAGACTGAGCAGAGCCACCTATTGGTGATTTGGCAAACTAATCTTCCTAACACGTTTTTATTTTATTCACACAGTGCTACAGAAATGCTCTGTTATAAACATGAAAAGCTTAGCTTGTTAGTAGGATAAAGACTGAGAAGAGCCACCTTTTGGTGATTTGGCAAACTAATCTTCCTAACACGTTTTTATTCACACAGTGGTAGAGAGAAGGGAAGAAAGAAACAGAGAAAGGGAAAGAGAGAGACAGAGAGAGAGAGAGAGAGAGAGAGAGAGAGAGAGAGAGAGAGAGAGAGAGAGAGAGAGAGAGAGAGAGAGAGAGAGAGAGAGAGAGAGAAGAGAGAGAGAGAGAGAGAGAGAGAGAGAGAGAGAGAGAGAGAGAGAGAGAGAGAGAGAGAGAGAGAGAGAGAGAGAGAGAGAGAGAGAGAGAGAGAGAGAGAGAGAGAGAGAGAGAGAAGGGAAGAGAGAGAGAGAGAGAGAGAGAGAGAGAGAGAGGAGACAAAAGAATGCTTATCACGTTTTTCGTACTAAAGCAACATTCTAGGTGTTTTTCCTTTTATTTCTTTTTGTGGGCGACAGAGAGCAGCAGCTTCCAATCTCAAAACGAGTGTCATGTGTTGTGCATGAGGTGGCAACAGTAATTTACCAGAAGTCAATGTATTCACACAGCAAAAGTGATTATGAAATGTGTGAAATACAGAGAGGAATAGAGTAAAATAAACTTGTGAATCTGACAGATTATTGAACTTTAACTTTAGAAATTTTTTTGAGAATTTCATCTTTTTAAGAGACGATTATAAGTGTTACATTCATTAAATTGCTTTCTTTACTTTTATGCTTAATGATGAAATAAATATTTCAATTAAATTCTCTACTTCAAATATGACTAATGGTAGAAACGTCTAAAAAATCAGACATTAAGCTGGATTTGAAGCAAAGACCTCGAAATACAAACTCAAATTATTTAATCAGTAAACTACGCTTGTTTCTTGTGACTAAAGCAGATTTTTAATTTCTCTAGTGTTATAGTTTGCTATATATTGCTATATTACAGTGTTATAATATTAAACCAGGTTTTATCCTGGTCACAAGTAACTGAGTGGTCTAAGTGTTTACGTGATCGTAACTCAAACATTCAATAAAGTGAGAGTGTTTTCTGTAATTCATCAATTATAAACTCGTTCCATTTATGAATTTACAACTTATTTACGTAAGTGTGGAGTAGATTCACATTGTAGTTTCACGAGATAAAACAAGAAGAAACTATATAAAAGCAAACAACACTAATTTAGTACCTGCTACAATAAATTTAATAATTGTTTAATGTCGTCATTATTACATTGTTATTTTATTGTTACAAAAACAACATAAGAAATTAATCACCATGCATATTCGTAAAATATTTACAATGTAATACAATTAAAATTTTTTCTAAATTCTCAATTTTGTTCATTACTCTAAACATCAATCTAAATTTTACATTAGACTGAGAACTTTTTACACATTAATTGTAATGTAATAGTGTTCAGTGCCATCAGACTCTCTATATGCTGTCCACTATATTCTAACATTATTTAAAATCAGCAGTACCGGAGATCTACCCCAGCAGTATAAGAAATCTACCTCAGCAATACCGGAAATCTGCCCCAGCAGTACCGGAAATCTACCCCAGCAGTACAAGAAATCTACTTCAGCAGAAACAGTTGTAATCCTACCGTCTCATAACACATAACAGTGAAGCCATAACTTATTCAATTATTTACAATGATTCTTCTGAACTTTCTAGTGTTGAATCAGCATCAACAGCGAGTAAGCGCTGAACTAAATACACGTGCCCATTATCAGATGCCAACATGACAGCAGTCCGTCCATCGTTGTTACTGATGTTGATATCAGCTCCCCTATCTAGTAAGAGCTGAACTACATTCAAGTACCCTTCAATAGATGCCAACATGAGAGCAGTCTCTCCATAGTTGTCACTGATGTTAGTATCAGATCCACTGTCTAGTAAGAGCTGAACTATATTCACGTTCCCATTAATAGATGCCGACATGAGAGCAGTCTCCTCATCGTTGTCACTGATGTTAATATCAGCTCCACTGTCAAGTAAGAGCTGAACTACATTCAAGTGCCCATTAAAAGATGCCAACATGAGAGCAGTCCGTCCATCGTAGTCACTGATGTTAATATCAGCTCCACTGTCTAGTAAGAGCTGAACTACATTCAGGTACCCATGAGTAGATGCCAACATGAGAGCAGTCCGTCCATCGTAGTCACTGATGTTAATATCAGCTCCACTGTTTAGTAAGAGCTGAACTACATTCAGGTACCCATGAGTAGATGCCAACATGAGAGCAGTCCGTCCATCGTTGTCACTGATGTTAATATCGGCTCCACTATGTAGTAAGAGCTGAACTACATTTACGTGGCCATCAATAGATGCCAACATGAGAGCAGTCTCCTCATCGTTGTTACTGATGTTAATATCAGCTCCACTGTCTAGTAAGAGCTGAACTACATTCACGTGTGCATTAACAGATGCCCACATGAGAGCAGTCTCTCCATAGTGGCTACTGATGTTAATATCAGCTCCACTATCTAGTAAGAGCTGAACTACATTCAAGTGCCCATTAACAGATGCCCGGATGAGAGCAGTCTCTCCATCGCTGTTGCTGATGTTGATATCAGCTCCACTATCTAGTAAGAGCTGAACTACATTCACGTGCCCATTTCTAGCTGCCCGCATGAAAGCAGCCTCTCCATAGTTGCTACTGATGTTAATATCAGCTCCACTGTCTAGTAAGAGCTGAACTACATTCACGTGCTCATTTCTAGCTGCTTTCATGAGAGCAGTCTCTCCACACCAGTCATTTTCTTTGAAGTTGCAGTCAGCACCTTCAGTGAGCAACCGCTGGACTTCATGAATGTCTCCATCTTTAGCTGCTAGAAGTTGTCTAGATGCTTCAGTCATGCCTGCTCTTTTAGAACGAAGCGTTTCTAAATCTATCTAGTTCTCAGATCAGAATCGCCCTAGTGCAGCATTCCTACAGGATAAACCTGACAGCGCCACCTATAGATAATAGGAAAAACAATTATTTTAATTTGAAAGACATTGTTTTAATGTGCTTTATTTTATAGAGTGGGTGTTTATCATTTTAATCATTTTGAAATCATTGTTTAGGAAATTGATTCAAATCAAACATACATACACATACATATACATACACATAAATATGCATACCTAGCAGAAAAAGAAAAATAACTAAAGTTGTAGGGCTAACAGGCAATTGGGGTATAGACATAACATAAAATACAATCTCACAAGTAGCAGTGCAATAATATATATAAAGATGGCATTGTTACTATTTCTATTTTTACTATCTCTATGGCAAAATTAATGGTTAGTATCACTGTAAGTTAGTGTTAAGATCTTCAGCATATATAATAATTGAGTTTTTTCAATTCATATTTATATACGGTTTGGTGAGTTCAAATTGAGTGTAATATTAGTTTAAGTTTTAGTTATGTAAACAATTCCAAGACTAGGTATAAAGAGAAATAAGTATGTTTTTGAAGTTTGACACAAGGTAATTAAGAGATTTGTTTTTGAACTTCTGAGGAATAGGGTTCAAAATTCGTGGGCCTTGATACTTGAGTGAACGTTGAGCTTTGGTTGTATTGCATCTTTTGACAATGTAGGTATTACTTTATGCAAACCGCGTTTGGTGGTTACGCAAAGCTGAAGGTTCACTCAAGTATCCATTAATTAGTTTAGGTAGCTTGTGATTCATGAATTTGAAAACAAATTTAGCCATTTCTAAGTTATAAATGTCAGCTATTTTTAAAATTCTTAGTGTTGCATGGTCCCTGAAACCAGCAAAACAGACAGCTTTTACAATCTTGTTTTGAGGTACAGCAACATTGTGTGTCAGTTTTGTTGGCTGATCCCCATGTAAGTATTCCGTATTGTAAGTAGGGAAAAACTAGTCCGTAATATATTAATTTCAAAGTTTGCGTATGTAGGTAGAGCCGATGTTTAAAAAGTAATCCTGTTATTTTACTAATTTTACATGTTATATGTTTTATATGTGTACTCCAGTTAAGCTTGCTATCGGTAAAGACACCCAGATATTTTATATAGTTGGACCGGCTAATAATTACATTATTAATATTAATTTGGAAGTTATTCACATCTGGATTAGGTTTTTGACTTGAATAGAGAATAAACTTAGTTTTTTGATAGTTTAATGTTAGTTTATTTGCTTTTAACCAGGTATCAATTTTATTTAATTGTTGGTTGACAGTATTTTGTAGATTATGGATATCAGGTCCATCCATAAATGGCTTAGTATCATCCACAAACATTCGTGTATCAAGGTTAGTACAATCGACAGGGTCGGCTACTGCTTGGTCATCTGTCCCAATTAGACGTGCATCACCTTTCTGTCTAGTAGATTGACAGTAACTTTCAGAAACAAAAGTGGTAGATCTAGTTATTGCATTAGTGGGTGTTGATTTAGTATATGTCTCAGTACCTTGAGTTTCAACATTTGAAACCCTTGATGCTTTATCCATTTTAGAGCTTTCTTTAGATTTTTTGCTACCACTCAGATTAGCAGTACACTTTTTATTGCTTAGACAATCACTTGCTGATGATTTGGAACTTCTTAATCTTATTAGAGGTAGCTATGAGGCATTAGCTTACTGTTACATAAGTTTATTAGCGTCTGTTTACTACCGTTCGCTAGGTTCAGCTCAGCTTCATAAATTGTTTGGCGTGGAAAACTTCGAGGCTTTACACCGATAGTAATGGCGGCTGGAACTACACTCCAGGTTACGGCATACAGCAGTGTCAAGGCCACGACAAGGCCAGACATCTTCTTCGTCTCAGAACTGAACTAAACTTTTTGTGCGCACTGTTACTTTATTACTGATTCGAAATTCATCATCTTTGATACTGTATTCACATTTGCTTAGAATTAGATACGACTCGAATTCGAAAGCCGGAGTTCGATTCGATTTCTGGTAGTCTCTGGTCATCGCAACTCATTTTCTGAGCAAATTATATCAAACTCAAACAAAATCAAAAACAAACTACATGAAAAAAAGATTTTCTGTTTGATTTTTTACTGTAACTGCTGATTATTTAATTAATTTTAACAAATAGTTTATTTTTAATCCTTCTTCCTTCCTTCCACCAGATGGTGCCTGTTTTGTGTTGAAATGTTACATCTTCTTTTTGTGAGATTTTTTATTCATAAATCACTCTCATAAACACGATCTTATTTTCATAATGTCCAAATTACCTAAGTGTCAGGTTATTTGTTGACAAACATTACTCATGATTACTGGTCTGACAAGTAAATAAGCAGCTTATATAGGTAGCACAAGGTAACGTAGGTACATCTTTCTCACGTGCTCATTTCATGCAAAACTTTTCCATCAGTTCCAGCTATGTACCCAACTATTTGAATAATATGTAAATAAAACAGCCATTAAATCCAGAAAGCCAGTAAACCGGAAGCTTATCTACATTCTAGAAAATAACTATAACCACTCAGTGCATGTATCAGTATTAAATAATTCGAGGGTTTATTATGAAAATAATATTTTGCTATATGATAACTATTAATTTCAAAATCATAAGAATTGACAACTTTGACTAATTAAGCAAGCAGTAATTAAAAAGTAAGTAGGTAGGCAGACAGGTAGGTAGCTAGGTAGGTAGGCAGGCACTCAGGCAGGTAGGTAGGTAGGTAGGTTGGTAGGCAGGCAGACAGGTAGGCAGACAGGCAGGTAGGTAGGTAGGTACTAGAGTGTAACATTATCTAATAGGCCCGAAAAGCTATATTGAGCAGAGCGAAAATTCAAATTCAGCCAGAAGTCACTTTTGACATTTGTCAAAATTTCGAAATAATAGATGCCATAATCTTGTGGGTGTGTCTTTTCCTTAAATTTTAAGATAAAGATTAAGAAATTAACTTCTGCACAAATTTGTTTGTAGAAAAACAAAATACAACTCAGGTAGGTAGGTCAGTTTCAACACTTAGGATTACCTGCTGATCCATATTATTGTCTAGCTGTATTAACAATCTTTTTTCAGAACGTGGACACTGTGGATCTACCTGAACTGCTTTATTCTTCTGCTAATGTGGGCTGAGAAACGTTTAACTCTCTTCTACAGTTTTCTACTTTAAATCAAGTCCTGATCAGTATGACTTAGATAATTATAGATCACATTATGATAATAAATATTACAAGATTCAAACTTTATTAGAAGATCCTAAATTTAGTACAACACCTAAAGACATAAGTTTCGTCCATTTTAACAATAACAGTTATTTCTCCGACACCCTTGACCTTCTACCTCTCTTTCAACAAAAACCAGTGCTTTGTTATTGCAGTAACAGAGACATGCCTCAAAGACAATGTCCATTTTTTGTGTAATTTGCCTAATTATTCATTCGTAAAATATTAATTCTAAAACTGCTGCTGGGGGAATTGGCTTGTATATCCATGAAAACTTTTCCTTCAATCGAATCCATGAATTTAAAATAAACTGTTCGAAAAATTTTCCAAACTCATTACCAGTCTGCTCTAGCTCAATTCAGGTGGATCATTAATGGGTGGAACTGATTCCTGCGAATAATAGCTTTGAAAAACCTATTATATTCGGTGTTATATATCGCCATCCCAATAATTCAATCAACATATATATATTGTTATATATATGGATGGATGGATGGATTGATGGATGGATGGATGGATGGATGGATGGATGGATGGATGGATGGATGGATGGATGGATGGATGGATGGATGGATGGATAGATAGATAGATAGATAGATAGATAGATAGATAGATAGATAGATAGATAGATAGATAGATAGATAGATAGATAGATAGAGAGTGAGTGAGAGAGAGAGAGAGAGAGAGAGAGAGAGAGAGAGAGAGAGAGAGAGAGAGAGGACTTGGGGCCGTTTGTATGTAAGAAAGAACACCAGACTTTGCTAATGGTGTCAGTACTATATTAAATTTTAAAGTCAAATACAACATGTAATTTCATCGGACCACAATCTGATTTAACACATCAGCTTGCCTGAACTGCTTGCTTGGTTTAGTACACAGACTAAGTCGTTTTGTGCTACATACGACGTCTACGAAATGTGTAAAAATATCCATGAAAAGTTCGATTCAACACAAATACTGTCCGTTTTACATTTTGTCAAAGTCATTTTGCTCGTTTTATATTACTTACCAACTATACAAAACGTTGCAAATGATTTATTTCACACTTTTCCAGAAATGAATGAATATGAAACGTTTCGAAATTTTATAAAAATTTAATGTCCAGATAACTGTCCACATAAAATGTAACATATATAATAATTATGTTTTAGGTGCGGGTAAAGATGTTACCTGATCAACAAAAAATATTTCCTATATAGCAGAAACAAAAGGTCCCAAGTTCAAAACTAGGTTTATCACAACTTTTTTAACTTTGCTACCAAATTCGAACTACTTGTGGTATACATATGAATTGCAATATGGCCGAAATGAAGTTTCGCACAAGATTTCATTGAAAATGCGATTATATAATACTAATATAATGTATATTTGCGTTATTATATTATATTATATATATTATATTATGTATTATATATATATATATTGCATGCTTTCCAGTGAAATTTGAATGGCCGGGTTGTTTACACTAATGGTTTTTATTATACAGCTTCATTGATGGGCATTTGCATAGTTAGTTGTCAGGCATTCAAAATACTTCTTAAAGCAATGCCTAGAGAAGATGGCATTTTATATTCAAATGAGAGGATTTTCCACAATTTAGTCCCCGTTTGCTGTATTGTTTTGAGGCAGTGCATTGTTCTGTTTTGTTTTTGATAAAAACTTCTTCTTGATGCAGCTCTAGTGTTGTAGTCATGGTGGTTGCTAATTTTACTAAAGTAACTGTGAAACAGTCCTGCTAGCATACTATAGTTAGATACATACATAAACTTAACAGCAGTATAGTTTAAGGTCCGAACTTTCCAGAATGATGAAGAATCTGGCGTAGCAAAAAACCGAATAAAACTTTTGAGTTGAATAAGCGGTGCGCCGGCAAGTCTCCTAAAATCATACAACGCGTACAACATGGCGTTCTGTGTACTACTGAATTTTTGTACATAAATCGTGTATATAAAAAATGTTTTTCTTCAACTAAAGAAAATATCTTGACTACTAAACGGGTAGGTTTTCCACGTACAATAAAACCTTTGACCAAGAAAAATTCTATTTCATAAAAAATGTTGATTTATTTTATACTGGTTTCAGTAAACAATCTCAACTGGATATATCGTACACTTTAGGCTTTAATAAATGATTCACGATGATGATGACGATTTGGTGTACAATTATAAGGCCTCATTTAAGGATTCGATGTCTGACATATATACAAAATTTGGCTGGAAATTTTCACTTTGCCAAAACATCCTAACATTGATCGACGTGACGATGAATTTTAAATTAAATTACGTTTTTTTGGAAATGTGGCTGGGTGTGAATGTCCATCTATAAACGACAGATTTCAATTTAACGACATGAAGCTGAAAGCAACACTCATTGAAATTACCACCAACATAACCAGGACAGCTTCAAAAAAAAGTATTGAAAATGTATACAAAACAGCTATTGAAGTTTGTGTTGAAAGGTAATTACATATAAGTTTTTTTAAATAAATTTTGAACGAAAGAACTAATTTTTGTTGTTAAAATTTTTACATCTAATCGTACATTGCAAGTCTTTGATGTTGCCGGATCCGATGCTTCTACGAGTTACTGTTATGGCAGACATATTTTAGTGCAGACTCTAAATATATCTTTACCTAGTTTAGTTTTTAAAGCTTTCTCAATTTTTATTAACGATTACTTATTTATTTAAAGGTGGTATAAATACTTTTTGTAATTCCCACCTATGTCATGTGTCCAACCTGTAATTTGTCTGAAGTATGTATCTGGGATAAGAATTAATTATAAAACTAAGTATCTATAATTTTTATTTCACGGTAAACTACTTCGTGACAATGTTCTAATTAGAGTATAGAATTTTTTATGAGCTAGCATAGCCCTGGTGTGTCTGCTGTGTTGAAATGTTTCTTAATATTCTTATAATCAGCAAAGTTCCAGACCTACAGTAGAGGTCAGAGAAAGACAAGAAATGATAATGATGATGATGCTAAAATAATTAACAATATATTTGTACACTACTTGTTGATTTAAGTTTAGTTACTGGAAGTTTTCTTATAATAGGGTAGATAAAGATCGGCTGATGTATTACTTTCCTTTTGAAACAGGAACGATGTGAATGATGGCAATGATGAAAAAGTAACCGACAGTATACTAACTTTGAATACTACAATGGACAACATTGAAGCACATGATGCAGTCAATGACAATATGCCAGCTTTTGGTGCCATGGAGGAAAGAAAAGGCCAAGATAATCAAACAATGATAAAATACGATAGTGGCAATTGTTTCGCTAGTGGTCCTACTCCTGAGTCTGATGAAATGCGGGATTGTTTTTCGCAAATTAGAAACATTAATGTAAAAACTGAACATGATATTTCAGAAGATAATATTGTTACCTGTACCAGCAATGAAGTACTAAATCAGAATGTGTCTGGTAACAACTTTAATGTCAGTGTGGAAGACAATATTTTACCAAACATGTTAAGTTTGTTCAATAAGCGTTATAAGTGTAGTGTATGCGGCTCTACTTTTAAAAAGAAGTCAAAGTTGAACATACATTTCCGAATTCACACCGGAGAAAAACCTTATCAGTGTGACCAGTGTGGATTTGTGTGTGCCCGGTCTGATAATTTGAACAGACACTTGAGAACTCACACAGGGGAAAAGCCTTTCAAGTGTAAGGAGTGTGATGCTGTTTTTACTGAGTCAGGAAGTTTAAATAGACATTTAAAAATTCATGCAGGAGCAAGGAAACCTCCTCCAGTTTTTATTCACTCTCGAAACTTATTAAAGCAACTAGAATTACGTAACTTGCCATTAGATGATAATGGTGATAAAATAATCAGTAACAACCTGCTAAGTTTTGTCGCCGGAAATTTATCTGCAGCTTGTGATAAAGTGTTGAGTCAAGATGAGAAAATTACCAGCACATTCATAAAAACAGAATCGGGCAATTCAACAAACAAGTTAGACTATCGGAAAAATTCAGAAGCGCTTGGTCTGGTCCGTGTGGCAGGTGCTGCCAACAGTGAAGAGAATCTCTTAATGGATAAACTGACCCTGTCTGGTAAGGTTCATAAATGCAGCGTCTGCGGTGCTACATTTAAAAATAAGTGCAAGTTAACTATACACATAAGAACTCACACTGGAGAAAAACCCTTTAAGTGCAACCACTGCGATTCTGCTTTCGTTAGGTCTGATAATTTGTTTAGGCATCAGAGAACTCACACTGGTGAGAAGCCTTTTAAATGTAAAGAATGTGATGCCACTTTTACTGAATCGGGTAGTTTGAAGAGACATTCAAGACTTCACAAAGGAGGAAGAAAAAGTTTTCTCTGCAGTTACTGTGATGCAAGTTTTATTCGGTCAGACCACCTGAATATACATCTGAGGACTCACATGGGGAAAAAGCCTTATAAGTGCAATTGGTGTGCAGCAGTTTTTACTCACACAGCACAATTAAGACAACATAAATTGACCCATTTACAATTGTGCAATTTTGACAATAAGATGGTCAGTCACAGCAAGTCAGATTTTGTTACTGCAACTGCATCTTCATTGTGTACTACAGAAACCGACAACGATGCAAATATGTTTATAAAAACTGAATGTGATGATTCTGCAAACAGGTTAGAGTATTCAGAAAATCTTGAAAAGTTTGATCAGGGTTCTTTTTCGCCTGGTGCCTTTGATACTGGTGAAACATACCTTTTATCAGATTTTTTGACTTTGCCTGGTAAGCTTCACAAATGCAGTCAATGTGATGCTACCTTTAAAAAGAAAGCTAAGTTAACCATACATTTAAGAATTCACACTGGAGAAAAGCCATTCAAGTGCAATCACTGCAGTTCTGCTTTTGCTAGGTCTGACAATTTGAACAGGCACCTGAGAACTCACACAGGAGAAAAACCTTTTAAGTGCAAAAAGTGTAATGCTGCTTTTACTGAATCGGGTAGTTTAAGAAGACATTTAAGAATACACATAGCTGGAAGGAAACCTTTCATATGTACATACTGTGATGCAAGCTTTTCTCGGTCTGATCATAAAACTTTGCATTTGAGGACTCATACAGGAGAAAAACCTTTTAAGTGTAACTCATGTTTGGCAGCTTTTTCTCACCCAGCAAATTTAAAGCAACATAAATTGACTCACTTATGTGAGAAATCAAGCATGTCTAGGAAATGTGAAACTACCTCAAATCTTTGATGTTATCAGGACAATATGCAATAGATAATTTACTTAATAACATAATTATGAAACATGCTTTGCAGTTTATTTTGAAATTTTTAATACATTGTAATTAAGACTAATGATTTTTTGTACTACACCAACAAATTCTGCATCAAGTAGGCGATACAAAGTACAAACTGTTTACTTATTTGCAAGATTTTGACATAATTGATTCATGTCTGCCTCAGGTGCACTTGAACCTGAAAGCATCCAACTAATAGTTAAAAAGAAACTTGGGTTACAAGTTACTGTGATGTGCATTTTGACATTAATTTATTTGTGTTTGTACGATGTTCCAGGGCGTTGTTGAAATACAACATTTCCATTAAATAAAGCGCTATAGTAAAGCTATTTCAAATGTAAGTGATAGTGTGAAACAGTTTTTGCATCAAAGAGGACTATCTTATAATAAATTTTGAAAACACAAATCAAAATTGCAGATTTTTAAACCATAAATTAGAGCTGCAATGTTTTTAAAGCACATGTAAAAGCTGCAAGCTTTTTATATGATAAAATGCTTTAAGGTTGCAATGTTTTTCAGACACATAGAAGAGCTGCAAGGTTTTAGAACATAAATAAAAGATGGAATATTTTTAAAACACATGGGAAAACTCCAAAGCTTTAAGACACACATAAAAGCTGGAATGTTTTTAAAACATATAGAAAAGCTGCAAGGCTTCCAGAACACAAAAACTAAAATGTTTTTAAACCACATACAAAAATTGCAAGGCTTTCAGAACACATATAAAAGCTGTAATGTTTTCAAACACATACAAAAACTGCAAGGCTTTCAGAACACATATAAAAGCTGTAATGTTTTTCAAACACATACAAAAACTGCAAGGCTTTCAGAACACATATAAAAGCTGTAATGTTTTTCAAACACATACAAAAACTGCAAGGCTTTCAGAACACACATAAAAGCTGTAATGTTTTCAAACACATATAAAAACTGTAAGGTTTTCAGAACACATATAAAAGCTGTAATGTTTTTCAAACACATACAAAAACTGCAAGGCTTTCAGAACACACATAAAAGCTGTAATGTTTTCAAACACATATAAAAACTGCAAGGTTTTCAGAACACATATAGAAGCTGTAATGTTTTCGAACACATGTTAGCTCCCAGATGCATGTCAATTACTTTCACACATGCAAACAGAAAATCTCAAGTCTCTAAATAAAGCACGCTGCCAAATCTTACCAATTAGTTTAACTGTTGATTAATGTTTAACCAGCAGTGGCTAACATTAACTATCATTAACATTAACTATCATTAACCAATCAGTGCAACTCACTAACAAACACGTCTAAACAACAAACAGCTTCTTTAGAAATTGAATTATGTTTATTGTTGATATGGATCTCTTTTCACATTAAGCACATTCTGTTTAATATACTGCACTACAGTAACAGTGTCACCATCTACTGAGCTAATACTGAACTAATAATGAGTGTAGCATGCCATTAAAGAAAAGCCAGAAAAAAGGCTAGATTCAGAATTGCAAAAAATCTGGAATAATCCTACGCCTGAACGAAAAAGCTAGGCTGAAAAACGGGTAAAATTGTTTAAGATCTGCATTAAAATTGAGATTTTTTTAAATGTAATGGAAAAATGTCATACAAAGCGAATTTTAAATGCAAGACCTAGTTTTCAACAAATTTGCAGTTTATTTACACAAAATCAAAAACCTTTCATTGTTTCGTCTGTATGATGATAATCATGCATCAATACCATATCCAACAATTCCATACCATATCCCACAATTCCACAGCACAACCCACAATTCTGTACCATATCGCATAATTCCATAGCGTATCCCATAATTCCATACCATCTCCCACAATTCCACAGCACAACCCACAATTCCACAGCACAACCCACAATTCCATACCATATCCCACAATTCCACAGCACAAACCACAATTCCATTCCATATCCCTCAATTCAATACCATATCCCACAATTCCATAGCATATCCCACAATTCTACAGCACAACCCACAATTCCATACGATAACCCACAATTCCACAGCACAACCCACAAGTCCATACCATATCCCACAATTCCATACCACATCCAACAATTCCATTCCATATCCCACAATTCCATAGCACGTCCCACAATTCTGTACCATATCCCATAATTCCATACCATATCCCACAATTCCATTAAAATTCACTCAAACTCTGTGACCACATTATGAAAAAATTAAGTTCTAACAAACCTTCTAGATGAAATTAATTAAAAAAAAACAAATTTAATATGTACAATTAACTTATAAGAAGTAATTTTTATTAGAATAGTGTAAAATGGAGTAGGCAAACTATTAAGTATATTTGAGCCACAAAAGAAATAAATTAGAAAATTTACAGTATAAAAAATAATAAACTTCACTCTACCTGTCCATTAACAACAACAAAGTTATACGATACACAATTTAAAAACATATATACATAAACAATAACACTACCATATGTATACCAAAAAATAAAGTAATTTGACAGATCTTTCACACAATTGAGCTAGCTTGGACAACTGAATCTCCAACATTTTAAAAGAGTTTAAACAATTCTAGTTTCATGACATTATATCACACCGCCAGTCTGTCCACTATAACTGTCTGCCACTAATTGTGCAATGTTAAAATACGGCTGGATAAATTTAACCAGGCCCGAACTGAGGGGCGTAGCCAGGTCCTAAAGTTAGGGGGAGCAAGCACATAAAAAAGGCACCGTGACAGGGGCGTAGCCAGCTTCTAAAGTTAGGGGGAGCAAGCACATAAAAAAGGCACCGTGACACGTATTAAATGATTTCTAAAGAACTGATTATACATTTTAATTTTGTGTTTAAAATCAAAACACGAGGAAGATACAGTTATAAAGGAAGTACATAATTGTTATTTTGTATTTAAAATTAGAAAACAACAAAATGGTTTACAGTAAACTCTTAAATCTCAAAACGTAATAAAAACACGTGTTATTTAATTGTTTTAATTTTAGATGTAAAATGAAACCAAAATGAACCATAGTGAAACATGTAAGATGAAGGAACTACAACAGTCTCTCTCATCTAGGTTTCATCCCAGCAAAGTAATTTATGACTTTATTATAATCCACCTGAGTAACCAATTCTCTTTCAATGGAGAGCAAGACTAACCCAGACAATTTATCCTCATCCATTGTAGTAATAAGACAGGACTTTATCAAATTCAGCCGATTAAATGATCATTCAGCAATTGCACAAGGGAAATAAAGAATTAAAAACTGTTGAAAAGGCACTAATTTTGAGAAATAAACCACTATGGGGAGCAGTGGCTCCCCTTCCCCCATTAGCTATGCCACTGGCATCACATATAGCTTAACAACACAATAACAAACCTAAGGTTGCCATGAGAGCTGACAATATTAATACACGGCTTGTACGAACCACTAGAGGGAGCAGTCGCTCCCCTTGCTCCCCCATTAGCTATGCCACTGGCATCACATTTAGCTTAACAACACAATAACAAACCTAAGGTTGCCACAAGAGCTGACAATATTAACACACGGCTTTTACGAACCACTAGAGGGAGCAGTCGCTCCCCCATTAGCTATGCCACTGGCATCACATTTAACGTAATAACACAATAACAAACCTAAGATTGCCACAAGAGCTGACAATATTAATACACAGCTTGTACGAACCACTAGAGGGAGCAGTTGCTCCCCTTGCTCCCCCATTAGCTATGCCACTGGCATCACATTTAACTTAATAACACAATAACAAACTAAAGATTGCCACGAGAGCTGACAATATTAATACACAGTTTGTACAAACCACATGTTACATCTAAACACTGCAGAAAGTGCAATAGAATTATTCGTAAATGTTAAAGCACGATAATAATGCTTACACCACTTGGATGTGGTAATTTCAAGAATGAAACAGTAAAGTGTTTTAACCCTTTCATACCCGTTGTATCCCGTGGGATACGAGAATATTTTCTGCCTTTAAAATTAATCAAATTTTAAAACTGACAGTTATTTGATCTGGTAATAGTTATTTTGATTTAAGCCAATAACAATAGACTAAAAATGGTGACAAAATGGCAAACTAGAAAATCTACATAGCATAAAAAACTGCGCAAGGTACAGTACTTTAGAGACGACTTTGTACAGATCAGCATAGCATGCATACTAAATGTCTTAAATACTTTAAAAATTACCAGCAGTTGCAAAATGAAGGACATTTCATGCTTCCATTTAATCCCAATGTATCCCGTGGGATACAGGCTATATTTAACACGCGGGCACAGGTAGAAAAAAATTATTATGTGCAAAGGAGATGGACATACTGAGCAAAAGTACCAAGCCAAAAAAATTTTTCTTATTAAAAAATAATTTGGGACTGAAAGGGTTAACTGCGTGACAAGTTAGCAAAATAAACAGAACCTGTTAAGAAACCTCTCCCCGATTCTGATATTCATAACAAGAAAATCCTGCTTATTTGTTGGGACCAGTCCTGCGAATTCATCGACTGATTCTTACACTTCAACAGCTTACACTTCTCACACCAAGACTTTAAACAACAACTTATAAATACTTCAGTTTACATACAAAAATTCTACCGTCTAAGAACAAAGTGGAAGAATTTATAACAGACTTACAGATTTCAAAATGATTATACAACAGTTTAGAGACACTGCGCTTAAAAATTAGAAATATTTGCACAAAAGCACAATTTAACCTCACAACTTGACAAAACACTGAACAATTGTGGAAAGCTGTAATTTAACAACAGTGTACAAAATACGATACGACAAAATAACTAACAATTGTGCGAAACCTGTAATATAACAATAACGTATTTTTACAATATCTTACAATTTGACAATAAGTACAAATGATACAATAAGCCTTTTCACAAGTGCAGCGATTGATGATAATCGTGAAAAAGTCAAAGGTTAAGTGTACCAGACAACGCGTTTGTGTACACTTGACAACGCCTCGCAGCCCATGCTGTTGTAATAGTAACAGTTTTAACAGCTAACTAGAACTTCACCTAGTTAATTTTTTCTTGTTTCCAATCAAGATCCTGCTAGTAAATAACTCTACGCACAAACTAGTGCATAATAAAGTAAAGGCCACGTAAAATAACTGAAGTAACTGAACTGATGCGGCAGGTGGCCTTGCTTTACCCACACGTCAGCTGATGGTTGCAGTTAAGACGCGTTGCTGTGGTACACTTAACCTTTGATCTACAGCAACTGCGCGTGCACATAGCAAAGCTGTGAAAAAGCTTATTAACTTCCTACAGGCAAGTAGTATAAGAAATCCTGCCAGTTGAAATTACGCAACACAGAAGATCGCTATTCTTTCAAGAACCTGTCATTGATAATTCACTAACAAATATAGTTCATTATTTTCTAAATTAAATTAAAAACTTCCTACATAACAATAAGTAAGGCATCAGTCCAACGGCACACATCAGCATAAGATTATGGTGATTCGGAGATTGCTGTATCTCCCGAGATTGTTGCCTCACTTATGGTTATGACCGGTACCGTAGGCACAGCATTGGTGTCACCCACCGGTAAGGTACCGTAATTTGTTGGCAGATGTGCCGAGTTTGACTCATTAGTAGATATATCATTTCTAACTTTGTTTTGAGATGAAACGCCATCTGACATGTCGTCCAGTTTACTATGATCAGATGAAACACCATCTGACATGTCATGCAGTTTACTATGATCAACCGATGGTTTGTACAACCACCAAGACATGAAGAAAAACAGCGTTGAACAAGATTTGCCGACGATGGCGAGTGCTAGCATGTTCATGGCCATTTTGCGATTGTTGTAGAAATGGCAGGAACCTTTGGAATCTTCCCCGCAGGAATCCGACCATTGTTGACAGGATAAATCCATGATCCAGCCGAACAGTAACGGTGCCGGTATTGTGCCTAAACAAAAATCAATAAACAGCTCGTCAAAACGTCTATGACTACAGCGATAAAAACGCCCGTGAAAACGTTACTTGCAGCATGTAGCAAAATTGCTCTTCAAAATGCCAAAAAAAGCTCGCTGATTAGACGTTAGAGCTCTTTTCTCGCTATGCTAGTAAAATGCCGGTAAAAATGGCTGCCACAGCGATTTAGTTGCAGATTGCATAATGCGCATCTCACTAAACAACAGCTGTATACATTTCCCCATAATCTACAATGTAGACTACACATACTGCACGCACTGTCTAGTAATTAATTTCTTTGCAATTAACTAACTCTAATGAATTAAAAGTGAGTACATTAATATCACGGTTTGCAGGACAAAAGCGTGGCGACTTCAGTCCAAATTTGGCCATTGTCCGCCTTATTTACCGATACTAAACTAATACAGTAGCTGCAGTGTATTAAACTCACGGTAATGTACAATAAATCACCCAATTGTCTCAAAAACACGTAGTACGGGCTGTTCCTATGCAAAGTTATATAAAAACTGTCGACAATTGACTCAAATAACTCCACACAATTGACTCTAAACAACTTGCACATGCTACACGTGTTGTTACATGCTGCTTAGCTGTAAACAAAATGACGGCCCGCCATCTAGCGGTCAGCTCATGAAACAACGGACTGTGTCCGTAGTATGCACGACTTTTTAACGGTCCAGATTTTGTATGAATTTTCCGATATCCATAAAAGCGCGGTCCGGCAAACCGAGATGTGAGTGTATTAGCAATGTAAGCATGCAAAGATGCTAACATGTTCACAGCGAGAAGACAAAACTATTTTAACTATTTGTTCTTAATTATTTTAACTTTTTAAACTATTTTGTACTTACCTAAACATCTAACATATATCCACTCATTTCCAAGTGCAAAAGACCTTTGTTTCGGCGCTACACACCTAAAGTTTGCAAAACAATACTAAGTTTTGACTGAGCTAAAATCTATGCTTGCAATTGCAATAAGTCTCTTCACAGTTTCGTTGTGTGCACGTACACTTGCTGTAGGTCAAAGGTTAAGTGTACCACAGCAACACGTTTTAACTACAACCGTCACGTGATGTGTGTGTAAAGAAAAGCTGTCTGTGGGATCAGTTCAGTAATTTAAGTTGTTTTACGTGGACGTTACTTAATTATGCATTACTCTGTGCATAGAGTCATTTACTAGCATGATCTCGCTTGAGAACAAGAAAAAAAGATTGCTTTTTAACTGGGCCACATTGACTTTTGCACATTTGACAACACACACTTGTGATGTGTTACTAAAACAGAATCTTGTAAATAAACACATAGTTATTCGTTACCGAGTAATAATAATATATATTAGTTTTATTTATACACATGCATAAGCCTTTACAGTTTCATTGTGTGCAAGAGCATTTACTGTAGGTAAGGTTGGTTAAGTGTACCGCAGCAATCCCTATCTTGACTGCAATAATCACGTGATATGTAAGTAAAGCAAAGCCGTCTGCCACATCAGTTTAGCAATTTTAGTTGTTTTACGTGGACTTTACTTGATTATCCATTAGTCTGGGCACAGTGATTTACTAGCAGGATCTTGCTTGGGAACAAGAAAAAATCAACTAGGTAAGGTTCTAGCTAACGGCTAAAACTGCTACTATTACAACAGTATGGGCTATGAGGCGTTGTCAAGTGTCTAGAACACGTGACCTTTGACTTTTTCACGCTCATCATCAGTTGCTGGAACTGTGAAAAAACGTTATTTATTGCACTGCAAAATTGTATCTACTATCTCAACCATTGTCAACTAATCTCACCATATAAAAATACAAGTAACAGAACCATTACTGTTATGAAAATACTGTAACAAGCAACAAAACTGTCAGTCTATGAGAAGCCAAACCTATCTGCGCGAAACCAAACTACAAGAACACTATCAAGATGGCATCACTTAGTTAAACAAATCAATGCTTTAACAAAGCTACGCCATAACATAAATTCTGCCAAATCCCTAACTGCGTGACCACTGCTGTCACTAGCTACATGTTACTACGTGCACTAATGCATAAGCGTTGTCATGGTTATGCCAAATGTCTTGGGATACAGCAAAATTATTTAAGAATTTGCAACCCAAAATCTTATACAAGGAAGTATTAAACAAGGTTGTTATTCTAAAGTTACCATATCAGAAAAAACCAGGGAGTTACAAACAAACGTCCGTTTAATCGCTAAAACCACACATGCATTTCATAGTGGATGTTAAAGTAAAATAAGGTTACATAGAAGGTCTAACTAAAGTAACTAATACAGTTTCCATACCTTAAGGTGGAACACATTGCAGGCATTATGGTCGCAAACGTTTGCACGACCAGAACAAAGAACATCGTCAGAAAGATAGCAAGTTGCCATTTGCAGTTTGATTCACACAAGTTATCTATTGCATCTGCCTGGAAGCCATTGACGTTTGTAGCATTGGCATTAATACAAGCACATTGTCCATAGATCTAGTCAAAAACAAACGCAAATACCATGAGGAAGAGATGGGAAAATGAGATTCGGAACTAGAAACATTCTTTCTCCTCAATCGTAATTCTGTTTAGTGGGTAGATAATAATTTCAAGGTCTTGTACAAGGGCTACACACCGGGCCTATCTGTCTTGCACAAAGGCCACACGCAGTGGCGTCGTGCTATAGGGGCCCGCCCCCCCCAATTTTTTTAGAAAATGTCAAAAATTAAAAGGGTGTCAGCGGCTCGTAATGAGACCGGTAAGCAAATTTATTTCCGACTTTTTGACACGCAATAGCGGGCCAGCGCTCCATAAATGCGAACAGTATGAGGATGAGTATGTGTTTACCTGAAAGTCAGGATGTAGTTAATTTGTTTGCATGTAATCTATTCAGGAGGCAGGCAGGAACAGTTAACAAAGCAGCTCGTTTAGTAGCATTAGCGTCTTTGCACAAAAGACTGTTAGTTAACAAAACCGCTCAGTTAGCAATCGAGCTTCGTTCAGCAGTGTGTTATAATAGAGAATAAGTGAAATAATAGAGCAAAAACAATGCAAACATTGAAGTCATGTTGAGCTAGCCTAGTACCAGAGAGTCAGTTTGGGAGATACAAATTGATGAGCCACGGCTCAGCCACCTCCTGATTGGACATTACCGACTCTTTGCTACTCCTTGGCCACTCTTTCCCACGAGTTTGCTGCATAAAAGGGCGTGATTTTGAGCACATTTCATCATTTTTCTCCTGCTAGGAAAATCTTTGCTAGTTTTCGCTGCCATTTTAGCTATATTTCTTAAACGATGTCAAGGCAGTCCAATCTGACTTCATTTTTCAAGTCGAACCGTGTTCCACACGCCACACGTGAACGACCCAGCAAAATCTTGCCTGAGAACAAGAAAAATGAACTAGGTAAGGTTCTCGCTAGTAGTTAAAACTGTTACTATTACAATAGCTTAGGCAGCAAGGCATTGTCAAGTGCACATAAATGCGCTGTCTGGTACATCCAACCTTTTAGTGATCACCATCAATTGCTGGAACAGTGAAAAGGGTTATTATTTCTCTGACACGAGAGAACATACAATGTTAAAAACATCTTAAGAGGAGAGTAGAACTTCTTTGTTGTACCTGTGGCTTACAATACTTACCGGTGATTCGTCCACATCAACCGACTTTGTTTTACATCCCGCGTAACAAGGAGAATAGTAATTAATGCCATCGTTACCACATACAGGGTGATAAGTTGCCTCTGAACAGGTGCAATCAATGTTGCAAAGTCTGGACAAATTTACATTCACATCTACTGAGCTGCAAAAGCAATATGTCTCTATTATCTCTCTATCAAAGGTCTGAAAAAAGATGATACTGTAACGTTTTCTGTGGCATCATCTGTGTTTCTTATCCGCATCACAAACACTGGGAAGCAATCCCTCCCCCGAGCAAATTTTTGAAAAACGGCACTTTTTCAACGCTTTTTTAAAATCTTTAGTTCAGTTGTACGATAAAAGTCGAATCCTTTTTTGTTTTTTCATCGCACGGCCATGGAAGAATTTTCTGGAGTAAACATATACAGACATAGAACATAAATCGCTTTGAAAGAAAGATGTTTTGTGCATTATTTTACCCAGTGGCATATCTAGTAGGGGAGCGAGGGGAGCAACTGCGCCCCCTAAGAACGTTTTTCCAAATTGGTGCCTTTTCCACAATGGAGTCATTATTTTATTTGACCAACCTGTTGCCCATGTTTTTAAAATGAGCGTCCATTTACACAACTCGTTTGTTAAGGTTGACTGATTGAACCAACCAACGATCAAATTGCCTCAAATTTAATTATTATAACATATTCTTCTCACACGCTGATACTGTTTGTTGTGGCATAGACAACAGATAAACATATAATTGCTTCGTGTCACTGCATGTTTTTTATGTGCTCGCTCCCCCTAACTTTAGAACCTGGTTACGCCCCTGTCACTGCGTCTTTTTTATAGTTGGCAGTTGACGACGCATGACGTGTTTTTGACTTCGTCCGCAGTATATGTCATGCTGTACAAGTTCTAACGTACTGTACAGTAATGTTGTAGCCACCTGCTTTACGGTCAAAATGAGATAGAATTGGCCATTAAAGTTTTATAATGATATAAGGAAGTATCTACACGGTGGATTTCTTTTCATATATAAGTTAAAATAATAGTGCAGTGCCGACAGCTATGGAAGAAAACTTGGGAGAAAGAGTACGCCGAGAAATTGAAAACTTGGATTTGTAGCTGGAGCCAACCATTATGAGAATGCTTACACGACCTGAGAATGTAAGTGCTATCAAGTTGGTGATTGATATTTTTGTTGAGCCAATCATAAAGAAAACTATCGATGAAGCAATGCCAAGCAAATCTTTCGATGAATTTTCTAAAACTTGCGACAATTTAGAAGCCAAGCTTAATGAGCTTGAACAGTATTCGAGACGAAATACAATTAGATGTTTTGGCCTTGTAGAAAATCAAGATGAAAATACGGATGATCTTGCTCTGTCTCTGTTCAATGACGATCTTGGATTAAAAAGTGTGACAATTGCAGACATTGACTGTACTCATAGAGTTGGTCGTGTTAATACTGACAACCCGAGACCAAGAGCAGTAATATGTATATTTACGACGAATAGAGTTAAACCGGAAGTAATGACTGCTCGTGAAGAACAACAGACAGAATAAAATGCCGGTACCACCGTTTGTCGTGAGAGAAGATTTGACGGCCAGGAATCTAAACATAGTCAAAAAATGTATTTCGCTTGCTCAATCCAAAAAGATTACATCCACGTGGACAATCGATGGCAAGATCTTCGTAAAAGATAGACATGGCGCAAGACATCAGATCAAGGACGTTAGTGATCTCTGTAACTACGGCGATACAAGGTATATGGATCGAGTTGAGAACAATGTAGTAGGAAGAGAGGATGTGCAAGGTATGCCTAGATTATCCTCTAAAATGACAGTTTGATCTTCAAAGATGACGTAAGTCTCCTATTCGTTTTAAGTGGCTGGTAATAACAATAACTTGACTGGCTAGTATATATCCTTATGCAGTCAGTGTTGTATAAGTGATTACTTTATCTTTGGAATAAGTGCGTTTTTAAAGCTTTTTCTTTCTAAAAAATTAAACACTAAAATGAGGTTTCATTACATATATCTTAAAAAGTCAGCTGTTGAATCTTTAGTATGAGTATGCCTATAATTACAATAATATCACTGGCCTACAGGCTACAGGTTGTAGTAGGCTTTTACACGATAAAGTTGTTTCACCAACTTAATTTAATTTGCGATTACTATGAAATAATGATATCACCAGTTTTTTGTTTTGTATTTGACGTTTTTCGTAAATGTCAAATTTCTAGTTGAGGAGTCTCAGAATGACAACTGACTATGTCATTAATTTGTTTGTGACCCTTAATACATATAACTCAACATTATTTACCTTTTGAGATATTAATTGCAAAATGATTGCACATTATTTGTTTTAGTTTTTGTTAAATTTTTGTGTTTTTTATTTTATAATATACTGTATACAGTATAATACTTCACAAAATTGCCTACAAGACTTCAAGAAAACATTTTAGTCTTAATAAAATAATAATATTTTTATTTATCTTGTCACACATGCACAGTTATGATACAATTAATTTGGAGACAAAAATGTGAAGAAAGGGCAGCGAAAGACCAATTGGTCATCTAGTCGGCTGCCCTTTGGTTAGTGATGAACATTTTTATAGGCGCTATGCTACAGTGTATTAGTGTTAGTACTGCTTATAATAAAAATTTAATTGTTACGAATGACATTAAATTGATATGCTTATAACGTGTTAATACAATTCATACACAGTAATAATAAGTGCATAATAAAAGAATCAAACTGAAATAAAACTGAAATGAAACAAGAACTGAAATAAAAATCTGACAACAGAAACATAATAACAATGGCAACAGAAATATACTTTATAACACAAGCATAATTCTTAGACATAAACAAGCGAATGTATAATGGAGTCATAATATATCATAATAATGTAAAAAATTGCAGAGATCTGAGGTAAAATAAATGGGCAGATGGTTAACTAAGTTTAGTTAATTCGCAATGTGATGACTCTGGGATGTCTAAAATTTTTGTAATCATAACAATGTAAATGCTTTAGTTTAGTTTAAATATTAAGAGATATGCAGGGCTAAAGGTCACCTACTGCAAATGTATTTTGTGAAATTTTTGTTCTTGTGTACAGTAGTTAGCACGTAGACTTCAACAATAATTATTCTTTTTTGCCCTCTCAAATCCGGTCTAGCTAGATTAAATGCAAATCATTCAAGATCATGATGAGAGCATCGTACAGTTACTACACATAATACTCCATACTATTAATTCCAAAGATAAGAAACTGGTTTGTTTTTTTAGTTATTGCAAATTAACATTATGTATAGTGTATAAATTATATAGTGTCCACTTGCGGCAAATGCTGGAGTGAAATTATAATAAAGACTGTGTTATGTTTGAAGCTTAAATTCACCATGTTGGATGCTTATGTGCTGTGCAATAGGTTTAGTCCCTTACAGTGTATGTACTAGTAGTGTACTCCTGCAGGCTTGTAGTCAGTTAAACTAAGCTGTATTGTAGATACGTCTGTGTTACAAATTTTGTTTTTCAATTTCCAAAATTTACAAAGTTAAAATAAGTCAGAAGTTAAGACTAAAATTGTTAATTTATTTTTTCCTCTTTGGAAACTTATGTATATTCACTAGATTGAAAATCTAAACCCTTTATTCATTAATTTATGCTTTAATATTTTCATTGTTTTAATATATTCTACGGTGAGATATTAGTGTTGTAATTGCTTATATTCAAAAACAACAAATCAAAATATTGAGATTTTTTATTCTCGTTAAGCAGTGGCTACTTCAGTTTGAGATTCTTCAAAATCTGTTTGTTGATGATGTTACTAACACGGATGAGTCTAATTGCTGTGGTTTATGTTACAAGTTGATTACTAATTACCGAATTATTATCCAATGTTCTTATTGCAATTCATATTACCATCGCAGATATGTATCTATACCAACCTATATTAATAATAATGATCCATTCATGTGCTCGGTGTGTTATGACAATGTCTTTCTTTTCTCTAAATTAGATGACTCTGATTTACGTAATTTGCTGATTATACTATACTAAATTTGAAGATTTTAGTAATCTACCAGATATTTTAAATAGTCAATGTTTTACCTTAAACAACTACGATCAGCATGATCCTGACACTATAATACCGTCTATTACCTCACAATATTTTTCTCCTGATGAGTTTCATTTATGCATTGATAGTAACTCATCTGATTTAACTATGATGCACATGAACGTTGTCAGTTTAAATGAAGAAAAAATTGAACTTATTCAGGAATTACTTTCTCCTTTAAGAAACCCTATTAAAATATTAGGCATTTCTGAGACACGACTGAGCAACGTTTCTGTATCAAACTATGACCTTCCAGGTTATTTTGAACTCCTAAGACATGACTCCAGTTTGGAAACACATATTGGTGGTGTGGGTTTATATATCCATTCTTCATTGACGTACTTTGATAGATCAGATCTTAAGCTTAATGTTAATAAGTGTGAAAATTTATGGATAGAATTGGGCTCAAAACAACATGTTGGAGTGGTAGTTGGGCTAATTTACCGACATCCAGACAGTACTCGGGATTCCTTAAAGCATTTCAAATCTGAACTTGAAAGCACAATCAAAATTTTAAATGCGGAACACAAGAAATTATATATTATGGGTGATCTAAACATTATCTTCTGTCATAATTTTACAGCTCAATGTGTTGATATGTTATTTTCGCAGTTTTGTTACCCTTTAATTACAAGACCAACCAGAGTCAAATCAAAAACTTTAATTGATCACATCTATAGTAATTGCATAAACACTGAAATTAATTCTGGTATATGCCTTTATAATATTAGTGATCATTTGCCAATTTGTGCAACAGTAAAAAATATTAGCGTAACAAGAGATAAAAATTGCAAAATTCATAAATATAATTTCAAAAATTTTAATAAACAAAACTTTATAGATGACATAGAAACTAGTTTCTTAAATTTTGAACAATATCTTACTTGTAATAGTCCAACAGAATATTATAATTATTTTTTAAATACATTAATTTCTACTATAGATAAACATGCACCATTAAGAATGCTTTCAAAAAAAGAATGCAGATTATTAGCAAAACCTTGGATTACCCCCCTGGTTACCCCCCCTGATCACAAACTCTTGAAACTGGACAAGTAACTCCCTGGTTGTTCATTGTGTTTGTTTTTAACCCTTTCACAACATGGTTTCTTTTTAACTGGGCCACATTGACTTTTGGACATTTGACAATAACTTCTTGTGGTGTGTTACTAAAACAGAATCTTGTAAATAAACACATAGTTATTCGTTACCGAGTAATAATAACAAATATTACTTTTATTTATACACATGCATAAGCCTTTACAGTTTCATTGTGTGCACGAGCATTTACTGTAGGTCAAAGGTTAAGTGTACCACAGCAATCCCCGTCTTGACTGCAACAATCACGTGATATGTAAGTAAAGCAAAGCCATCTGCCACATCAGTTTAGCGAGGCGTTGTCAAGTGTACACAAATGCATTGTCTGGTACACTTAACCGTTGACCTTTTCACAATCATCATCAATCGTTGAGACTGTGAAAAGGCTTATTTAGTAAGTATTTTTTGTAAATATCTTATACAAACATTTATTTTACCTGTTCACATCAGTGAAGCCAGCTACAGGAGCCTGTTCACACTGAATCAGAAACACAAAGCAGCTAAACACAGCAGTGAAGGTGACAATCCAACAAAACTTGATCGTGTTCTGACACGACAAAGAGAACTTCTTGATTAACCAACCACTCAAAAAATTTCCACCCGCCCCGGCAGGTATTATAACCAACCCTGTAAATAAACAACAGAAAACTTGGTTATCTTGAGAGCACTGCTTTTTCCAGACAGTTAAAAATGATTCATGATTTATCTGCTTCTTTCTGAAATTAAGATCAACATTCCAAGATGGCGGTTGGTCATAATATAACTGTTGCAAATTTTCATTTGCAATTTATAATTGAAAATATTACCAATAATTAAATATGTGCTGCCATCTACACTTAAAATTGTTTATTTTTTTGAACGTTTCCTTGATACATTTAGTGTTCATTTAAAAAATAACATTTGACCAAATTTTCGAGTCATTCTACTTTGAAGCGTTATAACCGTAGGTTTAACTGTGCCGACTTACGGACAGCTTTGGTTTGCAAGCACACAAATAGTTATCTTGAGATAATAACTTATCTCGATATCAAACGGCAATGGCAAAACACCAAAAGTAAGACAACATTTTAGCCACATTCAGTGTGAATACGCTCCTTTGGTGACAGGAATGGCTGGAAGCAGTAAGGCAAGTGAAATTACCCACAAGCACAACCTATCATCCATATGCCATACAGACCTGCGCTACTTAACTTCTCTGCAAAGTCATATTATAAACATAGTTGTTAGAAGAATTACCCATCACTATAGCTGCTGAACTGGCTGTCATCACGTACTGAACTTCAACGTATTTAGGCATAAATACGGTAAATCCACCAATCAACAATCCTGAAATGATAAAAATGCAAAATTAGAGCATTAAACAATAATTAATGAATGAAATAACTTAACAGTCGACAGACGCACCGCAGCTTAAGCAAGCCAGCCCAACTCAGTGCTGGTCCCAAGCCCGGATAAATAAGGAGGGTTAGGGTCAGGAAGGGCATCCGCCTGTAAAAACTGCGCCAAAACCTTCTATGAATGAGTCGGTGAGACTTAAAGTCCACAAAGAAGTGGTCAGACCCGCTCTAATCTATGGGCAGGAAGCAGCTTCTCTAAAGAAGACCGAAGAGAAGAAAATGGGTGCGGTGGAGATGAGGATGTTGAGATGGATGGTGGGAATAACAAGAAGAGATAAAATTAGAAATAATGATATCAGACGCACAGTAAAAGTAGTGGAAGCCTCGCAAGATTGAAGTCGGTGAAGATCATGTGGGAAGGGAAGACATAAATGAAGAGATGGTTAACAAAAGGAATACGTGGAGAAGACTCATTCACAACGGCGACCCCGCATAAGGAAATGCTGGGAAGAAGAAGAAGAAGAAGATTTAAAGGAAAAGCCTTCTAGGATATTAGGTTTATTCCAACGTTTGCAAAAAATGTTAGAAAGATTTAGTAATAAAACTGCAATAAACGCATCGTGTAATTAGTAAAATCACTTTAAAGTCGCGATCACTTCATGCTTGGATGCTCCAATTTTGAATGCCCTTTCTTCTTCCAATGATGTCATTGATCTTGAAGATAAGCAGCGCACTGTCAATCTTTTTCAAAAATATTCAGTCTCATCAGTAAAGTTCAAGAACGTGAATGTTGACATTGACATTAAGTTTACTTACCTTCAGTAGCACCAGCAAAATTTAAGAATATGAATGTCGGATTTGACATCAAGTTTATTTACCTTCAGTAGCACAAGCAAAATTCAAAAACATGAATGTCGGATTTGATAAAGTTTATTTACCTTCAGTAGCACAAGCAGAATTCAAAAACATGAATGTCGGATTTGACATCAAGTTTATTTACCTTCAGTAGCACAAGCAAAATTCAAGAACATGAATGTCGGATTTGACATCAAGTTTTTAAACGCTTTTGGCACATCTTTGTACGACTCTCCAAAACTTGCCCTGGTAACTGCTTCGTCATCCCCGTTTTTATGAACCTCATTGATTCTTTCTGACCTAAAAGCTTCCGCACCTTGAGAAAAATCAAGGATAGTAACACCTGCTGAAGTAATAAGTCTTTTCACAGTTTCATTGTGCGCATGCACAGTTGCTGTAAGTCAAAGTTAAGTGTATACGTGGCACGTGTGCAAAGCAAAGCCATCTGTCGCAACATTTCAATAACGTCAGCTGTCTTACGTGGACTTTACTGAATTATGATGCACTAGTCTGTGCATAGAGTGATTTACTAGCAGAATTTTAATTTACTGTCTAAAATATACATTTTCTTGTCTACAAAAGTTAGTAATTCTTTCTAATATTTGAATAATTACCTTGGATAGTTAATTAATGGCAGCCAAACACAGCTATCACTTACATCACAAACTAACCAGTTTGTGCAATGGTAGGCATCTTCCCTGTGCGTCAAGCACATTTGCGTGTGCAAAGATTGCTCTAAGACGCTGATGCTTTAAGGTGATGTCACGAAAATGAGCTCTACGTCACAGACGAACACTGCAATTCATGACCATGCTTATTACGGTACAGCGCCTATTTGTCGGCCACGCAAATGTGACAAAAAGGCGCTATTGCCAGTCTTAGTAAATTTGCTGAGCCATGCGTACCCTTAAAAGTTTAACAGAATCTAACTATCCGAGGTAATTATTATTTAATCTAAGCTTTGATTTAAAAAAGGTCGTTGTAGTTCTCAATATTTTAGAGCATTCATTATATCTAAAGAATTATCCGGTTTTTCTTTAAATTTTTATACAAGATTTTGAATATTTTCGTGCCTGTGAAAAGAAAATGACTTAAAGGTTTTTACATAAGCTGCAAATCAAAAAAATAGCAAGTTTAGATAGAAGGTTTCCTCTATTGCAAGAGCAAGACTCTGAAATTTACTAACAGTTTTAAGATCGTCCATTTTCTATCAAGGCAAAAAGTCATTACTACTATTTTCAACTAAATTGATAAAATTAACGAAACTAGATCAGTTGCAAAATTTCGTGACTAGTGCTGCACCCTGTTGAGTGGATATTAAACGAGTGCGTGAGATCACTACCTAATAATACGTCAAGTTTGATTTTTTATTTACAGAACAAAAAGATGAGTGACACAAATAAATGCAGAAAAAATAAATAAATAATAATATTAATATAATAATAATAATAAATATGCCACGCATACATTCTCCAATGCCCAATATAACTGCATCAGACAGATTATATTAAAATGTTAATTTATTAACGAAGATAATGATATCCGTTTTACATCACACTTTTCTGGAAACGACAATTAATTAATTCATTAAATTTAGTAATTAATCTGACACGGTTAATGGCACTGAAACTAGAGTTGAGGCAGTTAGGCGTTTTAGCTAACCATTTAATTTTTATTAATTGCGATCAGTTAACGGTTTAATCGTTCCCGATGACGTCATACATGTAATAAAATATCGAATACGCACGACTTGCACGAATAAGAGGTGTGGTTCAAATCTAGCATGCGCCGGCGAGGATGTCCAACATGGCAGCATCCTCGTAACATACACGAGTGAAAAACTTGTTGCAATTTAGATGTTTCTTAGGCAACCAGATTAATTGAATCAATGTTGTAAATAGTACATTTGTATGTAAGAGGGATATTGCTAACTGCATACGCCAACTCAGAAAACATACAAAGTTTCATACGGATGTGTAGAAAACTTGACTAAGTAACGGCTAAACAGTGACGTCTCAGACTTATTTCAATATAATTGCTAGACTTACCCGGCAAATCGCGGGGCATGCCCAACATCGGAACAGCGGCAAACCAACACAGAAATGACCCTAGGAAGAAGCCTATCCACCAGGCACCAATCCAGGCACTGCTGGTCGGTGTCAAACTGAATCTAAAATCAAAATCAAAAAAAGTTTTGTAAATTTCAGTTTAACCATAAATCTTGTGAGACAAAAAAATGTCACAACATTAAATTTTACATCATAAATTGAAATTCGGATGTTTTAGACTAATTATCAAAATCACCTTCATTCTATTTATTCTTATTTAGTATTCATTCCTATTCTTATTCCTAGATGGCACTGACCAATAGCAATCGTCACTCAGGCCAAGTGGCTACTGTAGCAAGATAAACATATGAAAACGAAAGAAATAAAATTTATGTAATTAATTCTCTGTAATCGGAACAATTTTCTGATAGAGAATTCCATAGATAAGAGCCCGAGGGAAGAAACCTAACTTGTAAGCAGCTGTTCACCATCAAGGAATGTCTGTGGTAAGACTGAGAAGCCGCATATGAGTTGTCCTTGGAGATTGTTTTATAAAAGTACCAATAGGAAAAACTTAAAGGAAGACCAGACGATTGTTTAAACTCAATCTCATTTTAATTTACTGTCCAAAATATTCATTTTCTTGCCCATAAAAGTTTGCAATTGTTCCATATATTTGAATACGTAGCTTAGAAAGTTAATTAACGGCAATTGAACACAGCTGTTGTTTATGTCAGAAACTAGCCACAGTTTGTGCAATGGCAGGCGTCTTCCCTTGCGCGTCAAGCATGTTTACGTAAGTGTAACAGTACTGCTTAAATGCATTATGTCACGAAAATGGGCTGTACGTCACATTTTGTCAGAAACTAACACTGCAGTTCATGATCATGCTTATCATGGTACCGCGCCTATTTGTCGGCCACGCAAATGTGACAAAAAAAGCACCAGTGCCAATCTTAGTGGATTTGTTGAGCTGCTCACAGTTTTGAACGTTTAACAAAATTTAACTATATGAGGTAATCATTATTTAATCTAAGATTTTATTTAAAAAAGCTGTTACAGTTTTCTGCGTCTTACAGCACATTTTATTTTGAACTAATGTTTACATGGTCGTCCGGTTCTCCTTTAATGTAGCAACTGGCCATTGTAACCTGTAGAGTGGGTTAATTTAAAAGTACTCAGTTGATGAAGTTTAGCTAATTAATTCTGTCTAAATAGATGGAATGATGTCTTACTCATTGGGGTCTTTACCAGGGGCGTCGACGTAAATCGATAATAACCACCCTCCACCCAGAAAACCGATGGCAGGTCCAACAATGGTCATTGTGTAAAAGATTCCTGAAAGTACACAAGGTTTACGAGTAGAAGCGAAACACAGTAAAAGTTGTACGTTTAAAGGAAAAGTCAAGCTTTTTAGGAGCTTAAGCTCATTTAGTAATAAAACTGCAATAAGCGCTTCGTGTAATTAGTAAAATCACTTTAATATTGTGACCACTTCATGCTTGGACACTCCCATTTTTAATGCCCTTTCTTCTTCCAATGACGTCATTCGTCTTGAAGAAAAGTAACGCACTGTCAATCTTCAACAAGTATAAGATTTTATCAAAATATTAGATGAACAATTTTGTAATATTTTTGCGTGAACATTAGGTAAGCTGCAGGAATTTGAATTAGTTTAAGCAGCGCGGGCTCACGGAATGCTACAATGCATTTACAAAAAGTCACGAAGTCTCCCAGTAATGTCATAATTTTCAGGTGACTGGCTGCAACCACCACGCCCGAAAAATTCTATTCAGGGATAGTATATTTGAAATTTATGCTTTATGGACAGTTCTTTGCAAATTTCTTTCTTATATTTTTCCAAGCTTGAGTGATAACAGCAAAAAAAACCCAACATACTCACTGACTTGCTCTTTCCTTTAAACGGGTTCAATGAAGCAAATGTGTGCAAATAATTCCGACTACGAAATCAATTTTTATAATATTATATATATAATATATAAAAATATATAAAATTATATATAAGTGCAAGCAACTACTACGACACCGATAAAATGTAATGTATATAAGATAGTGAAGAAGAAACCTAAGGCTTTTACACATCTTGGATAACACATCTGGTGGGGTGATACATAATAGCTTAAATAGTATGAGTGTGTAGTACTGTAGAGTACTAAATATATTTGAAATTCATAAGTCACAAATTTTATAATATCCTGACTAAAACCGACATCATTTTATTTAGCTAATCAGACATATTTTGTTCAGATCATCTGCTCAAATCCTATTTAGTAAACTATAAACTTTAATGTTCACAATTTTGATTGTTTTGAAATTGTTCACAAATTTCGAGTAAATTTTATTTTACTGATCCTGTTTTTGCCGCAACTTTATTGAATAAACTGTTTTAATTTTTGCCAAACTTGCCGGATTTCGGAAAATGGAATTAGTGAATTGAACAAACACAGAACATACAAAAGTTTGCTACTAAATTTTAAGGCAAAAGTTTACAATTACCCACACACAAGAAGTAAGTTCGTGAAGCAGATTAGGATTAGGGTGGGGTTAGGGATAGGGCTAGAATTAGAATTAAGGGTATTCAAACTGTATGAAGAATTGTAAACGCCTTCCAATTTAAAAATAAATTACTCTTACCTACATACACAGAGACTAATTTCGGTCGTACATTGTCGTCCAGAAACGCAATTCCGAGCGTGTAGAAACTTGAACAGCCGATGCCAATCAAGAACTGTGCAAGATAGAAGACATATTTGTAGCTGTTCAGATGTTGATCCTTCGGATTGTCACACGAATTATCCTCAGTCGTATTATCACAGATATTGTCAAGAAAACTAGTAACAGTCGGTACATAGTCGACAGTCGTAAAGTGAGGCAGGTAAAAAATAAAAGTGCCGACGCCCATTAACACCGAGCCGAAACCAATAATCCGTGGTTTGTGCTTAGTTGCACCAATGTAACTCACTGGTAATGAACATATCACAGAAGCAATGTCATAGCAACTTGCAATTAAACCCGACTCGGAACTACTCATTGAGAAACGTTGTTCGAGCGTACTGATAATGACAGGTAAGAGTCCATTGACGATCATACCTTGTAGAGTACCTGTCCACGAAATCCAGAAGAGGAACCATTTGGGACGGCTGAATCTTTGCAAACAGCGCGGTTTATAGGAAAAATATCCGTACGAGTGATCAGGCATTTCCACATCATCAACGCCTAACCCTTGCTTCTCAAGAAAAGTACCCGATGGAGTCACTCTGTTTGTATTGCTCACATTCATTTTGTTAGAAACAAAAACCACAGTTATCTAAAACACGCTGTTTTATCTTTAACCATGCTGTGCAATTAGTGACGCATCTATCTTTAACTATGCTGTGCAATTAGTGATGCATCTATCTTTAACCATGCTGTGCAATTAGTGATGGGTCTATCTTTAACCATGCTGTGCAGTTAGTGATGGTCTATCTTTAACCATGCTGTGCAATTAGCAATGTGTCTATCTTTAACCATGCTTTATAATTAATGATGCGTCTATCTTTAACCATGCTGTACAATTAGCGATGTATCTTTATGCTGTGCAATTTTTCTCTTGATGACAGCCTACAGCAAAGCAAACCTACGAGTAAAAGTATCATTGAACTATATATATTATAGTTTAATCTATCTGCAAATCTACGATTAAGCAAAGTATCATTATTGTTTAATATATCTACATATATTAGTTATTTAGAAATGCGCATAGCTATACTGCCTACACACTAATTACGTCACGAACAAAAAATATATTCATTGAAACACTTAGATAATGAGAAAAGACAGAAGAAGGTTTCATCAACACGGATACTTAGAAAACTTGACCAAGTAAGGGTTAAATGGTTAGTAATTTTCTTAAACGGTTACGCTGGACAGTTATCAGTCTGTTAAATGGTTAACGTCTCAGTCATGGGTTTACCGTTGAAGTGTTTACATATTCCAATTTCTTACTCAGCATAGCTTGCTGACTGCCAATTATGTGAGGATAACTTAACATTAACAATGTTATTGTTATTATTGCTTACATCAGCTTTTAGTCTGACTGTATAAATTTTACATTACATTATATAGATATTGCATGTATACAGTGTGCCACGGGAACAAATTTTATTACAGCATAATTGAAACAAAGTAATTTCACAAGATTGTGCAGCAGTCAACGGTTTTTTATTGGCGACAAGCATAATGCACATATCTTTGAGTGAAATAATTAAGTTGTTTTTGCAGTAACTCTCTTAACAACTTCTTGTATTCAGGTATTATAGCAGCGATACATTTTCTGGCATAAGTAACAAATTATTAATATTACTGAACATGCATGCATTCTTAAGTTTATATTTTATCAGAAAGGAAGAATTTCTGCACACTGCTTATTTGTTCGACAATATTACCAAATCTAAAAGTACAATGAAAATGTCGATTGTTATATTATAAATAATACTAATAAACACATACTTAGCCAAGATCTGGACCTAGAGCTGTAACCTGTAGAAATTACTGAATTTTACCCTTACTGCCCGAAGACAAGTTGCATCTAGCTAACAACGAACACTGATTCTAATTATTGCACAAATATTCTTTTAAATAGTAATATTACCTTAACCATGGATCTAAAATTCTTCACAAATTGTGTAGATCCATGCACTCAAATTGTCCACCTGCCTGCCATGCCTGCGCCGCGCGTGCGGGTATGTAAGATCATTGTGGACTATAAAGACATTCAATGTTTTTGTATGATAAATAAAGAACGTATTTTTACAGCCATACTATTGCAAAAAAATGTCAGTTTTTTATTAGTAACAATAAGATTTGACGATTTTGTCGATTTAATTGAGCTGACACTTCTCATGTGATATCTATGAATAAAAACC
>JAQGDQ010000503.1:70702-160977 GCA_030141605.1 Tubiluchus corallicola
TAGGGAGAGAGCTGATAGTGGATATGTATATATGTATATATAGATGTATATATATGTATGTATATATGTATATATAGATGTATATATGTATATATAGATGTATATATATGTATGTATATATGTATATATAGATGTATATATGTATATATATATATATGCATCAGTAACGTATTTTGATTCAAAGTTAACCAGCCCTACCGTAGAGAACTTTCTTTATCAGGAAGAGAGGAGTAAAGGAAAGCTGTGTTAAATAATGATTTTGATTATATTTTGATATATATATATATATTACATAAATAAATATTAAGTACACAAGTAAAATATTTAATTCAACAATAATCAGCATGCAGCACTAAACACAAGAACACAAGAATAAATAGACTTTAACCAAATTCTTTTACTGGATGTATACACACCAAAAACGAAATGTAGTACTTGTCCCTGTTTGAGATGCTACTTGCCGACGTGAGATTGTGGGGAGGGTTTATAAAGACTTAAAATAATGTATAACTACTAAAATAAGCATAGCGTCCCTACTTCGCGGAAATTCACTTATCGCTGGTCGGCCTGGAATAGAACAACCGCGATAAGTGAGGGAACACTGTACCGTGTTCGTGTCATGTATTGTATTAGTGTACTAGTGGAAGTAATACTGTGTCATATTACCTACATTATCACCTACATTATAAAATAGGTCAATGGCCGAGAACTTGCCATGAGTTCATCAATTATGTCAATTAATTTTAGTCAGTTAATACAACGTAATTGCTTCAATTAAAATGAATGCCAATAATAACTTTAAACGGCAAGCTGCGCTGCACGTGACAGCGGCGTGTTTTCATTTTTTGTTTTGCTTTATTTTGGTATTTTTATTGAAATTCAAAACAAGTAATCATATCTTTATCTTACATAATTATTAGATAGCCAAAGTCCGTACTTCAGTTATCTGGATGTTAAATAAATTAGCATTATTATTTTAATAAAAATAATACTATTTGATTTTCATATTATATTAGTTCCACAGTAGATGGAGCTTGGTGTCATAATCTATTTTCATATTTTCTCCCTGTTCAGTCCCTGTTAGTCTGCAGACTGTACATGAACAATGTCTATGTGGATAATTCCCTTATTAAACTGTGTTTTACATCACTGCCTCTGCATGTGATGTCAAATGTAAAACAACAGTTATGTTCACAAACTCGTCAGGTTTACCCCTCGTTGCTCACATTTTATAACACCTGTTCACAGATGTACATTTAACAGCAGTGATTCCAGAATTTCAATTTACAGATTGCGTACATCATTACTATCATGCAGGTGGTGACTTGACATGGCGGTGATCAATAAAACTGGCTACCATTTTGCAAATTCTGCAAGTTTTGTAGGCTATCTGCGCAAGTGACGATGGCTAGGCATTACTAGGCTAATAATACAGTAATGAGTAAGTGAATATAAACATATTATCTACTGTTGCATACTTTTCTTTGTTGCAGACATTATTTAGTTATTTCATTTTCGATTTTAATTTCTTACCCTACAAATTTGTGTTAGCAGTTGATTTTCTTATCCTACTTGAAAATTATATTACACAGTTTAATTAGCAGCGCTACAATTTTTTTTTGCACTTTTTACCTGAGAAGGGTAAGTGACTTGATTAGTAATTGGTCTTTCGCTACCCTTTCTCCTGCATCTCATAACTCTTTCCTTTAAGCATAATTTATCTCGATTAATTAATCACTATAGCAATAATAGTCTATTTGTATTCTGGTGTTAATGCGGAGAGAAATAAAATGTCTGTGTCTTTGTCTATTGGAACTACGACGCTTTAAAAATGTAAAGTGTCCTGAACGTAAGCTTAACTAGTTAAAGCTTTCAGACGATCACGTGGTCAGCTAACTGATGTATACAAATTATGTATCTGAAGTTTACAGATGATGATGATTGCCCTGTCAAATTAGGAGGACTTCGCACAGCAAGATCAGGTCCTATTCTTCATAAAGAAAGAACTGCACACAAAACTGGTGAATACGACTATTTTTCTTGTACGATGCTAGTGATCTAGAATAGATAGCCTTGAGATGTGAGAACAGCAATATGTGTAAATTCATTTAATCAAAATTAGATAGACACTATGAACATCATCCATTGAAATTTAATCACCGTGCTAATTGGAACATGCCTATAGAAAGGACGCTGGATTACATATTATAGTTAGAAAACTTGCCAGTGGAGTCACCTAGGTGTTGATGACAATCTATTGTATGTGCAATTTGTCGCAATTACAGTCGAAGAACTATTTGTCTCAAAACTTATAACTATAATTACTTGAGATCTAATACTACTGCTGCTGTTGCTGCTACTGCTGCTGCTACTACTACTACTACTGCTACTATCAGCCTTTTCTCCACGAATGGTTCTTAATTGACTTCAGCTTCATGGATTAACCACTAGGAATCCCCATCTGCGGACTTCTGGGCAGCCGATAATTCCATAAATGGAAGAAGAGGCTCCTCAACTGTGTAAGTTCCCCTGTGGAGGGACGTTGGCCCTCGTGACTTTCCCTGAGTAGCAGTTTTCCTCCTATCAGCAGATGTCATTTTTCCTGAATCTGCCACGGTGAACCTACGCCTGTCAAGAGGTGTTTCCTCTGGTGAACTTCCCAGGGTATAAGTTCTTCTCCTGCTACTTTGCGAAACCGCTTGATTATGAATGTTTCTGTCAGATCCACTATTATCTGGCAACTGCTTTACAGTGAAAGTACCTCTATTATGACCTGTCTTTTCAGTACCAGATGACTCATTAACACGCCGTGTTTGTCTTTCTGATTGGTTACTCTGTGAAACGGCTTGATTATGAATGTTTCTGTTAGGTCCACTATTATCTGGCAACTCATTTACAGTGAAAGTACCTGTATTATGACCTGTCTTTTCAGTACCAGATAACTCATTAACACGCCGTGTTTGTCTTTCTGATTGGTTACTCTGTGAAGCAGGTTGATTATGAATGTTTCTGTTAGATCCACTATTATCTGGCAGCTCGTTTAAGGTGAATGTATTTCTATCGTGATCTGCCTTTTCAGTACTGGGTGACTCATTAACACGCCGTGTTTGTCCGTCTGATTGGTTACTCTGTGAAGCAGGTTGATTAAATAACAGAAATGCTTTAGCTGAAAATAAGAGCAAAATTACCTTTAGCAAGTAACGCAACTTAAATGCACGTTAAATGAGATAAATTAACTATTCTAGAAGCTTATAATGCATACATGAACTTACCACAAAGAAGTACCAATGTCAGACAAAGCATTATTCCTAATACAGCCTGACACTCCATGAACTGATGTCAAGTACTGCACGACAGAGCCTGCTCTATACAAATGTTTGTAGCGGGACTGGGACCTCTGTGATTGCATAAAGCGTAATATTAATTGGGCTGCTGAACAAGCTCAAGTATTTTGACCAAAATCAGATTCGTATCGATCGTCCTCAACGAGTTAAATAGTCGTGGAGACTGTGGCAAATGAATGACACAAGAAGCAGTTTTTAGAGGGCCATGGTCACCCATCCAACCACTACCCAGGCTTAGTGTTAGTTAACCTAGTCGCCGAGAGCACAAAACTTTTGTATTTTACTTCTTTTTTTCTCTTAATTAGATAGGTTTTAAATAAATAAGCAATTAAAATAAGCAACGTGGTCAGTCCATTCATCATCATCATCTACTTTCTAGAACAGGTCGCATTCCACCGACCACCAGTTGAAGCCACGTGTTTGTGTACAAGCGCACCGCCCACAATACATCATCCATCGAATCTAGAGATGTATTTCAATAAACGTCACCCTCTCGGTTTTCTTCCTGTTTCAAGAGTTTTAGGTAATACTTCGGGAAGAACAGATTCTTGAGGTGGTCGCAGAGCATGCCCACTCCAATACAATCTCCTTATTTAACTCGGTAACCGTAATGTGATAATATACCTGAGCAGACTAAGCAGATAAACTAAGCTAATTTAAACTAACATGATATAATATCTTTTACTGATGCAATTGATAAGTCTACCTGGTGGTGTTTCAGCATCTTTGCTTGTGCACGTGGGTTCAACCTTTGCTGGAATATTAAAGTAGCCATTACATGCGTTATAATGAGCCGAGGAAAACGGTTAATTATTGGTACATTAAAATTAGTCAAGTCTAGTATCAACAAAAATCAATAATTATTGTTGGTTCATGATAACAAGTACAAAAACTTATAATATACTCATGTAATTTATGATAAAACGAGGATAATTTTTAACAATTTCGGAATGTCCCATAAAGAAAACAGAGAATTACTACTGCGGGATATTTTGGCTTTGATACTTCACAACCTTCGGATTTTGCCTACAAAAGACAAGCATGTAGCATCGAATAACAAAAGAACGTATTTCTGGCTATTGACATAATTCTTTTCACCCCCTAATCAGAAATCAACAGAAATAAGTAGCGGCTTCTTTACCTGTTGATTTCGACATGAAAACGGATCCAAGTGATTCATCTGAAAAATTAACGAAGACGTTTCTGCATCAGTGTGTTATAAAAATCTCCAATCAGCAAACTACGAAACACCTTACTATGCTACTACTATCTTCAGTCAACTGTGTGAATGTTATACTGACTAAAAATTCAGAGAAGGGAGGTTTTTACTTATATTTTATCTTATTTTATTCACACCCAATACTAAAATACAGTCTAGAATGAAAACAGTATAATATAAAACACGTTGGCAAAAATCGCGGGTAAAAAATTTGTCAAAATCAACATCAACTTCTATATGAATAATTTGATAACATAAAGCAAAATCTTTTTGAATGCATCTCTCCTCTAAATACTTTAGATTTATTGTCTAGATTGTCTAGAATCTCAAGGATTTGGCATGTACATTAAATTACATCTATAAAACAGGCGTCGAGTACAGTAACGCTGTACACTTTCTATACGGTCTACATTACCCAATAAAGCTGGATTCCAGACTGGTGAGCAATACTCCACACAATACTCCATGTGGAAGTATTATAACAGCAGTGTGATCCAGTGTTTACAGTAACCGACTTTGAGAAACATACAATTTCTACTTCTGTACAGTGTATTCTCTATGGAGTTCTTAAATTTTAGAATACTAGTTAAGGTATAGCTATCGGAGATACATAATTATACATTAATACATGTGTAGACATATTTACAATATGCATGTTTGCAATGTTCGCCAAACATGGACGAAATTGTCATATTTGTCAACAATGCGTGGGCGAAGTTGTTTTTACAGGTAAAACATCTTATAGACCTAAATCAGGTAACTAATTTTTGCTCTTTTCATTCAACTATTGAGGTGAAACCGCTTTTATTTTACAATATTTAATTTGTGCTTTTAATATTAAGCAGATAATGTAAATTTGATATCAGAAAACGCGTTTAATGTTGAAGACTTCTCTACTCACCTTCACTGAGCTTTTTGTACCTCTTATTCAGTGCAAAGATGAGACAGGGAATTACAGCAACTAGCAGCACTATTACAGCTGCCATTGGCTTGACAAGAATTTCTGAGAGAGTTTGTCTGTCTGAAATACAAATTGACACGAATTAAAGAAGTAGACTCAAATCACACCTTCCTGAGCGAGAATAGAGGAGGTGCATCTAAGTACCCGCTGTCCACTCTTAGCGCCATTTCTAACTTTTGTTGCCAAAACATTTCCAAGACCTCTGAGGCAATCAACTGCGTTTTATATTTCAGTGTTAAATGTTAACATTTCTTTCTTATTCGTTATTTCTCGCTGATATAAGATAAATAGCCAGATCTTGTCATACATACTATGGATTGGTGGAAGAATTTCCACTTGATGTCACATTCTAAGCAAAGAACTTTATTGAAATCATTTGACACACTTTCGTTTAAGCGCTGTCAACTCACTTTTGTTCATTCTATGAACTAATCATCCAAACGTTTTAGATAATTATAAGTATCTGCTCTTTCATGCAAGTGAGTGATAGAAATATCTATGGGAGTTTCACTTGGATTTGGTAAAACGTTTTTATTAGAAGATGTGACTAATATTAATGTTTTCCTTTCATGTTAAACCTCCATCTGCGAGTGTGAGCCATCGTAAATCAACAGGCCTGATGACTCATGGCCAATGACCTATTACCTCACTTCCAGCATTATAGCCTACACCAGCAGACACACATTTGATTGTCATTTTGATTAAACATTTAAAATAAATCAATTTTAAAATTTAAAACTTGAAACGTACCGCGTAAACGTGTATATGGTACTTCTCGAATTTCAATATTAGCATGACGAGTTTTCGTATCATTTCTGGTAATGACAGTCAACGTATGAAATCCGGCATCATCTATTTCCACCGAGTCTATGGTTAGCGTAGCTGTATAACAATTTGTTACATTAGCAGATGTTAGAAGTGATTGAACGCTACCACTAAAGCGGTCGTCGGCAATAGAGGGTGTTGTAATATCAAGATTTCCATCATCCCACTCCCACACGACTTCGTCTATTTCATCCTCAGTGCAGAAATCCAAGGTAATGTTGATATCAATACCTTCATATGCAATAACTTCTTTTATTGTGTCTGTCATTATGAAACGAAACAATAATAATAGTACTAATAATATAATATAGTAAAGATATAATAATAAATGTTACTACTTTTTATAAAGAGAGTTTACTGCCGCAGTGTGTGTCCAAATTTAGTATTATGCGCCTGCAGTGGGTTTCTCGCTTGATTTTCCCGTTAAGCTGTTCCTTATTAATTTTGGGCCTCCTTTAGATGATCAATATTAATTATTTAGAATGTAGGATTACTGCAATTGACAATGGTAGGTCAAATATGCAAAAATGTTGTTCAGAGATTTAATAACCAATAATAATGAAGTTTTGTGAGCAGGATGTGTATAATACATAATTTGACAGAAAAAATTTCCATGTTTTATTCAAACCATAAAAGACTTAAATCACACTCACATAAATTATTTCATTATATTTATTGGAAAAATTCAATGAAATTAAACTTTATTATAATGCTGGATCAGTTACGAAACCGATATTATACATGTTATAAAGAATTTTGAAAACTTTACCTAAACCAGTTTTTCATTTCAATGCAACACAAGAATTTTAATTAATCAAAAACGAGGTGTTTCATTGCAGGCCGTACAAGTCTTTGATGCTAAGACATTAGATCACGATTGTGAATGCTTTTTCGCTGTTAAAGCGTTATGATTGGTTAAATTGCAAGAACAAATTAAAAGTAAACAAAGTTTGCATTAATTAGTCATTTTCCCTTTGAAATTTTGGACACAGTCACTGCTATACCTGGATTCAACAGTTAAAAATGTAACAATCTTATTAGACCCAAGTTTACCTTGTGGATCTGTTGATTCTTTCTCTGCTAAGTATGATGGCACTTCTATACATTCAGTAGAAAATTCGCTTAGTTCAATATCATTTACTTGCAGTGGATAAGTACAGTCAATTCTGCTCTCTTTCCAACTTTCATTCTTTGACCATATTAGGTCACAGTCACATATAAAATTATTTCCTGGTAAAATTAAATTAAAACCCTCAACAATTTTATCATAATTGTTACTCAGAGCATTAAGTTACTTACATAATTCTTAAACGAACAAAAAACTTGCTAAAATCATTATTTAAATAATATTTGATACATATTAGTCAAGATTTGAATATGATATTGTTTTCTAAATTGTTAAATGGTGTACACAGGGCTGCCGACAGTCATAATCAGCGTAATTAAATTTTTGTATCATTTTTTATCTAGAAATTATATTATTTACTGCTTGGCATAGAGTTCTAGATGATAAGTTTCCTTACCATTTAATAAAAGAGTTACATCTTCGGTTAATAGTACATCATGAAATTTCGGTTTTTGTAAACGTCTTAGGTTGTTGTTGACGATTTCGAGTAGTTTAAAATTTTGTAAATGTGACAAATCCAACTGTCCTACTTTCCACAAATTGCAGTTATCATGAATAATAACAGAATGAAGATTTAAAATGTTGCTAAAAGCTTCAGCACTTATACTTGTGAGTCTATGATTGCAGACTATGTTAAGTTGCTTTATGGAGCCACCTATAGCGTTTTTTCTGATGTATTTTAATTGCTTTGATGATTTGATTGTGACGTTATCAAAGTTTCCTTCCTCCAAGAATCTCTCAGGAAGTTCACTATCTTCATACCGGACTACAGCAAAATGATCCATTGACACTCCGTCTTGCAATAGATTTGACATTTCTGCTAGCTGGATTTTGCTAGGATTATAACAAGAAATGCCACATAAACCGTTCTTGAGCACCGTACCTAAACACACATCACTTGCAGACTCAGCAAAAGTGTCATTCAATAACATTGAATCATTGCACAGAAGCTGGGAGAGGCAAATTTGTAACATGGAGAAAACGCAAATGATTGAATATACTATTCTCGTAGAATAAAATTTTTGGAGCATCATCAGCAAATATAGAGTAATAAAATTATATGAAACTTCGCAAAGCTCAAAATAAAATGTTTATGCTATGCTATTGTTTTTATGTAGATTGTCTTTGGCACAGAGTTGGCTGGTCTATGAATTCTATTTATATTTTCAAATTTCGTTCTTGTGTCGTGCATGTATGCAGGACAATGTGATTTATGTTCCAAAGAGTTGGGGAAAGCTTTGTTAACATGTTTTATTATTATTACGAGAAAATGAAGTCTAGCAAAGCACGACAATTTCCTCAAAAACATTTTGAGCAAATTAAGAGAAGCACAATTATTTATCTGTAAATAATTTATAATGAGCAAACATTATACACATTGTTTTGTTGATGCAAAATTTAAATTAATCAAATCAGAAACGATTTAGTTCGCAGCATCTTATAGGCGGGACTGCTTCAACAATAATTGTTTGCTCTCATTAATTAAGTGAAGAGTAATGTCAGTTTTCATCTTCCTCAAGTTTGCGCAATTGTAGAAAATCTTGTTTCCACTGTTTGTAGTAACAATATGAGACTCGATTCCAATGAATGTGACGCAGTTACACCAGAACTTATAGTGCAGCACAACCACGAATGAAGTATGATAGTTACGCAGATACACCAGAACTTAAAGTGCAGCACAACCACGAATGAAGTATGATAGTTACGCAGATACACCAGAACTTAAAGTGCAGCACAACCACGAATGAAGTATGATAGTTACGCAGATACACCAGAACTTAAAGTACAGCAAATGCATGAATGAAGTATGATAGTTACGCAGATACATCAGAACTTAAAGTACAGCACATGCATGAATGAAGTATGATAGTTACGCAGATACACCAGAACTTAAAGTTTAGCAAATGCATGAATGAGTATGATAGTTACGCAAATACACCAGAACTTAAAGTGCAGCACAAGCACGAATGAAGTACACTACTTCTGCTCAGTTTCCCAAAGGTTTCACACTGTATAATTTGTAGCATTCGTTTAGAATTGTTTATAATTAAATAATATACAAAAAATTTAGTTGTGTTGTTTAATGACTAGTAAAGCAAACAGACATAAAATATATGATTTGACTCCATCAATATGGTGTAGGCATCCTTTTCATTTCAGTATTTCTAGTATTCTGTATTCTGGATGTTTTCTAGTATTTCATTAAGTTCTACTTTTTTGATCGGCAGTTTTAACTGTTTTTTATTTGAAAATTAAAATAGCTTATAACAATTGTTTTCCAAATTTAACCATTATAAATGTATTTGTAGTTTTGTGCTTCTGTCACATATCTCCAATTAGCTTTTTTGTTGTAGACCTTTTTAATTGTAGTTGCGATGGCTGATGGTTTAACAAAAGAGTTTTACAGGACATGTCATTGTGGTGGTCGTTGAAGAAAAGCAGAAATTCTAAAACAGCCTCTGGACTGCGTAAAGTTTGCGCTTTTTGACTACGCCTCGTGGTTTGGGTCTTAATCATATTTAGGTGTTTTTTGAGAATTTTGAATGTTTCCAAGTCGTTTGTATTGCTAAGCGGTAGGCGTAAGATTGAAATGGAAAAGCAGAAAGAGCTGTATAACGAAATCAAACTTAAAATGCGGTGAGTTCTATTGACGAGCTGAAAGGGATTAGTTAGACTCGGTCATTCGATGTGAATGAAAACGTCAATTTGACGTTTCATTTCTTCAAAGTTCGATTGCAAGATTTGCAATAAAAGATAAAGTTATAAATAAAAAAGCAAGGGTGATTATCTTGTTGCCTAAAAAAAACTACAGTAGGCAAATAAGTTCTAATAAAAAGAGTTTGTTTACCCGTTGAACTATAGAGACTAGAGTACTGGCCATAACAAATTTCAGTCAGTTAAGTTTTCTGTCGTTTTATATTAAACTAGTGTAGGTTTAAACGTTTTATCAATTTTTCAGCAATAATAATAATTTCTACAAGGTGTTCATTGAGTAATGGCACTCCCCTACTCATTGTGCCATTAGCAACAGCTTCACATTCGTCAAACAACCTATCAAATTATCTTCCAATTTCTCACCAGTATTCAAAATTTTTGAAAATATTATTTGGGCACTATTACACTTTCGCACCTCCTAGTTTTTTCTGGCCTATTGTTTGTTTTCATGTCTGCAGGCCAGAAAGCAGACCAACAGGCGTAATATATACCCTAGTCCCATAATATTATTGGTTTTTAGGCCTTATAATTCCAGGTTAAAGTCATACATTACTTACTGTCACCAACACGCAAGAAGCTCCACGTGAATAACTGTGTTTACACCACTCAAGCGCAATCGCTCTCGCGCAGAGACGTATGTGGCCCTTAACCTGTATTTTTAGTTTCTTCGCATAATTTATGATTATTATGGTTGCAGCCACGGGAGTTTGTTTCGTAATACAGTGTTCCCTCGCTACTTCAAAAATATTAATGTAAAATATTTATCGCGGTATCTTCGCTGTTTCGATGGCATCAGAATAGTGGTAGTGATGACGATAACGATAAAAATAACATTGCAATAATGGTGGTGATAATGAGTATATAAACCTAAAATGCCATTATAATCCTGTGCCAGTCATTGTCTTTTTTGTCAGACCCAGTGTACAGTCAGACTCAAGCTGGCATATACGAGGAAATTATTTTAGACGACTACAGTTATTTATTATTAATTTCATTTATTACTGTAGTATTATTAGATTATAAAAGTAAAGGTTTTTTCTTTATTTCGTAAATGCGGTTAAGATAAAAGTGTGTCACGTGCCTTTTAAGCTAAGCCCTGATAATGCATAAACTAGTACGAAATTCGTCACGTGACTACACACACAAACATGATGGCGATACGAACTGTATAGTGTAGAACTGTGAATACAACGTAATTATTGGTAATTATACACTAAATATATGAGTAAATTACCACGAGATTAGCGGAAACATTCACTGATGACGTGAGAATAATAGAATAATGACCAACGAGCCTAGAAACGAGTAATAACCTAGAAAAAACCAGGAGGTGCGAAAGTGTAATAGCGCCTATTATTTGTAATCGCATTAACAATTTTCTCACTTCATGTAATATACTAACAAAATTTCAATTTGGTTTTCGCAAAACTTACTTCTCTTCGTTAGCTTACTTCCGAATTTGTTGAAAATATGCTTCTAAATTTAGACAAAGAACTTTTCACTTGTGCAATATTCTTAGATTTATCTAAAGCTTTTGACACAGTCCAGCATGATATTCTACTACATAAATTACATTATTATGGCATCAGAGGCCCTGTCTTGGAACTTAAATGTTACTTAACTAACTGACAACAGTTCACCACTATTAACAATACATACTCTGATGTGCTAGACGTAAACTGTGGTGTACCTCAAGACCTTTGGGCCGCTGCTTTTCCTGATCTATATCAATGACCTACCTCTTGCTACTAATTTTAACACTCGTCTTTTCGCTGATGATACAAGTCTCTTCCTCACATCTACTAACCTTTCAACTTTACAACATCGCACTAACATCAAACTAAAAAAGATTGATGACTGGATGAAAGCAAATAAATTAACTGTTAATTACACTAAAACTAAGTATATGTTAATCAGTAGGAACCTTTCACAACAAGACTCTTCCACTTTCGAACTCAAAATTGGCGACATAATTTTAACACAAAGTAGTAGTATAAAATACCTTGGGTTGCACATTGACAGCAGTATGAAGTGGTCTACCCACATATCCTCTACAGCAACAAAATTAAACCAAACAGCTGGCATTTTTGCAAAGTTAAGACATTTTATTAATTTGCATGTTTTGAAAATGATCTACCATGCATTAGTCTATCCGTACCTCCAATACTGTGTGTTGTCATGGTGGCAAACAAAAAAATACTTATTACAATCACTATTAACAGTTCAGAATAAAATAGTTAAATACATGACTTTCGCCAATTACAGAGACCATGCAACACCATCGTACATACACCTTAGTTTATTGAAAATAGAAGATATTTAGAATCTTGAATTATTTAAATTCATGTATAAGTGTAATACTGGCAGTTGCCTGAATTATATACTAACTACTTTACCTTAATCAAAGATGTTCACTCTCACTATACTAGGTATTCCAGTATGGGACACTATTTTCAAACACGATTTAACACAGCGTATGGCTTAAATACCTTACAGCACAATGGAGTTATTTTGTGGAATAGTGTACCCAATACAATCATTTCCTCTCCTTCTTTAAAAATAGCTACCAAGCAATATAAGATATTTTTACTTAGTAAATATTCATTGGTTTAGAAAACCAGAGGTTTTTTCTCTTTTTTGTGCACGTGTTTCTTTTTGCACTAATGTTTTTCTTTTACTAATAGGTACCATTGCGACCTTTGTTACTTTATTAGTAAAAGGTATAAATCAATTTAAATGAAATTATTCATTCATCGCAGCCTATATCAAAATTGTAATTACATATTATGTCTTCCTTTCTTAATGTTTTCCTTATGTTTCCTTGCTATTATTACATCATTTACTTTATTACATCAATTACAGTAAGTCATCTACAAAAGCACGCATAGCACTCATAACTATAATAATATTTTCATTAAAGCAAGGTGAGTGTGTTAATGACCGTATGGCCGTACACTCATCTCGCACTGCTCAAATCATTTTATTTATTGTTTATTAATGTGTACGATATTGTATTTTGATGTGTGAAAATAAATTCATAGTTCATAGTTGAGTGAGGATTGACAGGTTCACCTTGAGCATGCTCATTAATTACTGACTGCAATTGTATTAACTTACATAATCAGCCGCTTATCTAAGAAAGCTAGCTAGTGTGCTGTATCAGTTACTGTCAACACCACTGTACCAAATTGTTGTGTCAATAAAGACTTAAGTGCTTATGTACTAGTACGCCTTCTAGTTACTGCGCAATTAATATTACAATTGATTTTGAGTAGGCCTATTTTAAATTACCATTAAACTTCAGTCTCACAAAATATTTGAAAAATTGAGTAACAGTCAATTCAGCACCTAGATTTTGTGGTTAAAGTGCAATTTTTGGTAGTTTTTGTGGCAACCTTCATAGATGGCGAGTAGTCATGTGAATCGTGTTTTATTGTTTAAATCTCAGCTTAAAATAAACTATTGCTTACTTACTCACTTTTTCAAAAAGGTTTCGAAAAAGAAATAATTTTAAGCTTCGTGTTAGAAAATCAGTGTTATGAGTTTGGATGTAAGTATGTCATTGAAACTGTATTAAATTGTTACTAATGTAGTGTGATTATTATATAAATTACTTTAGAATTTAATGTCACCAGTAAATTAGATTTAAAAAACTTTCCCTTTCGTAAATAGACTAAGTATTTCAATGGTGTGATTCGTATTGTGGTATTCGTGAATCCACGGCGCCCAGACAGCTTAGTGGTGCCATCATGTAGTTAAAATGTTAGGTGTTAATTAAAACAATTAAGAAATCATAACAATTAATTCTTGTGAAAGTTAAATGTCTCTAAAGTACAGTCAACTAGTCAGAAGGTTTATGTTATTTTCGTCTTCCTGGTCAGAGTGTCGTGAAGCTCGTGATTACATCATCCTGTTTAATTGATTATTAGTTTGTTATAATTAATCATAATTATAAATAGCATTATTGTGCTTGCATTTGTTCTTTGAATGATCAACAGCATTGTTGTGCATGCCTTTGTTCTTTGAATGATCAATAGCATTGTTGTGCATGCCTTTGTTCTTTGAATGATCAATAGCATTGTTGTGCATGCCTTTGTACTTTGAATGATCAATAGCATTGTTGTGCATGCCTTTGTACTTTGAATGATCAATAGCATTGTTGTGCATGCCTTTGTTCTTTGAATGATCAATAGCATTGTTGTGCATGCCTTTGTTCTCTGAATGATCAATAGCATTGTTGTGCATGCCTTTGTTCTCTGAATGATCAATAGCATTGTTGTGCATGCCTTTGTACTTTGAATGATCAATAGCATTGTTGTGCATGCCTTTGTTCTTTGAATGATCAATAGCATTGTTGTGCATGCCTTTGTTCTTTGAATGATCAATAGCATTGTTGTGCATGCCTTTGTACTTTGAATGATCAATAGCATTGTTGTGCATGCCTTTGTTCTTTGAATGATCAATAGCATTGTTGTGCATGCCTTTGTTCTTTGAATGATCAATAGCATTGTTGTGCATGCCTTTGTTCTTTGAATGATCAATAGCATTGTTGTGCATGCCTTTGTTCTTTGAATGATCAATAGCATTATTGTGCATGCCTTTGTACTTTGAATGATCAATAGCATTGTTGTGCATGCCTTTGTACTTTGAATGATCAATAGCATTGTTGTGCATGCCTTTGTTCTTTGAATGATCAATAGCATTGTTGTGCATGCCTTTGTTCTCTGAATGATCAATAGCATTGTTGTGCATGCCTTTGTTCTCTGAATGATCAATAGCATTATTGTGCATGCCTTTGTACTTTGAATGATCAATAACATTATTGTACATGAATTTATCCTTTGAATGATCAATAGCATTATTGTACATGCATTTATCCTTTGGATATTCATAATATTATTATTACATTCTGTTGTTAAAATATTAGATTAAAATCTCATACAAAGAACTCACTATACTTTCAGCTATAAAACTGGTTTATTTCTCTGTGTACGGACAGTATAAACTTCGATCATTGTACACAACCTTGAACTAGGATGTATAACATTTACCTTTAATCAATTGCTGGCTTCTTTTCACTTCCTGTATGCAAAGTTTCACCTTTCAGTTGGCTTTGCAGAGCTTTAGATAGAACACTTTTGCATTATTGCTGGCTTAAAAATAAGTAAGTAAGCAATTTATTGTTATGCATACAATGAAATTTATGTGGTTTGATGTGCTGCAGTAACTTATAGAAATAACAAGGAGATTAACACAAATAATTCAATCAGTTGTACAGTGACATAAAGAATTAATATCGAAGATTTACTGTTCGTGGTATGAATTGCAACGGGATAGAAAGAATTTAAAGTTCTTGTGGTTTTAGCGTTAATTGAGCGGAATCTACGATGAACAACTTACCTGCATTCTGCCTTGTTTATGGAAAAGTTTTGTTCTTCCAGGGAAGCACTCTGTTAGCACATACCTTTAGAGTTTTTCATATTGGAAAAGTTGAACCAGTTCAACAGCTCTGTTCCTAGTTAATGTTTCATATCCCAGTCAAAATTTCATCCCAATCAAAGCTGATTTAATTGGGAGTTGTATTTTTCTATTGAAAATCAGTAAGGCTTGCACATATTGATACTACAGCCCTTATCTTATCTCCACCACTTTAAAAAAGAAATTAAAAGAATATCAATATAACAGGTTTCAACTTCCAGATTATGCATCTGATCTTAATTACTCAGACTCAACTTTCATCTACCCCTGCCGCTGACTCCGTAAAATGATTAAACATGTAAAATTTTTAAAAAATTATGTAATGTAATGAGTGAAATTTATGTAATGTAAAGCATTACATAAATTGTGTCATGTCAAATGTATATATAGTGTAAAATACGTCATGTAAAATTTAATGTACTTTCGTAATATTGTTTTCTAAAAATATTTTAATATGGTGTTTGCAAATATGTTCATTTATGGTATATAATTAGAACTTAGTTTTGCACTTTAGTTTTTTTAGTCTGCACTGGACGCATTTGTTTTGAACAGTGCTGTTATGTTAACATTACGCTGAGGCTTACTGAATTTTACTATAATGAGTGAATAATTTTAATGACATATAAAAAATTAATATATAATATATATACATATATCATAATAATAAACAAACAGATGCGTTTTTGTTCTCTGAAGCTCATAAGCTTTGCATTTGCTACATCAACGATGACTCAAAAGTGTAAAATGTAAATGCAATGTGTATTATTCTTATATTTGCAGGTTTGCGACCTCCTTTTGACACTTTTTGACCATGCAGGCAGTATGTTGTCTTATTTTCTGTTATTGTCACTTCTTTGAAGTACAGAATCATTTTTGTGCCTGTTTCAGAATGGTGCGTATTCACTACCGCTTGCTTATTGGTAAGAAGGATAAGATTTGCGATATATCCACTCGTCCAAGTGCTCATCCGGAAATGTAAATCTCAATTGGGAATCTGGAAATATGAATTCATAAAATTCTGCTTCACTTTGGGAACTCCGGCTGTTCAGATTCTGGGTAAGTAATGGATAATAAATTAAGTTTTTGTAACATAAATTTATAATTTTAATAATAAATCTGAATAGTAATAATAATATTAAATTTGAATAGCATAAATTTCTTCATCTACCCTGTGCCACTGTATATGTCACTACATTACTTGTAGGTTTTGTTTAAAAGCTCTATGCTTCTAATGAACAGTATTTTGTGGAGAAATTTTTTACCCGACATGGTTTCAATAGCTTAAAATCACGAGGAGTTAAATTATGGAACTCGTTGCCAAAAGATACCTTTGGAGGTAGCTTATTTTCTGCTTCCAAAAAATACACAAAATTCTTACTAAATGAATATACCTGTAATACATAACTGGTAAGACTAATAAGCAAACTATCAAGTTTTTTTTCTTCTCATCTCCTAAGTAATTGTTGCTCTTTCTTATACTTACTTTTTCTCTTAAATTTTCTATATTACACTTTTTTGATACTTATTTTATCTCTCCATACTCTCAGTTTTTTAACTTTACTCACTAACCTTGGTCAAAATCCCCTGTCAATAAGGCCCCAATTTGAAAATATATATAATAATCATAATTACTTGTATTAATTGTATTGTTTTGTTTAGATTTAGGTGTCATCTAACTTTATTATTTTTTGTTTTCACTTATACTGTTTTCATTTATACTGTTTTTTATTATTATTTTTTTCCTATTTGATTTTGTTATCCGCAGTCTCACCATTTATTTTTAATATACTAATTTAATTATAAGAAAGGGCAGGAGACTAGATGACCCTATGATCCTTCCCTGCCCTGCTCCACTACTATAATTAAGTAATATTTAAAAAAAAACTTGTCATATCAAACGAATTGGAGAAAATACATGTTCTATGTCTATGTCAATGCAAAATTCAAATACTTGGTAAATAAGCATTGTAACGGAGCGTTACGGAGGTCCGTGCTTAGCATATATTTTCCTGTACATTTTGAAAACTTGTACTAAATCAATTGTTGCTGTCAAAATTTCTAGCAATTTGTTGATACAGTCAACCTCGGGTATAAGGTACTCGCTTATAAGGGACCAGCAACACAAGACCCGATTTTTTGTAACGTTTTTCCTATGTAAACGTCTTTGTATATAAGGATATAAGGGACCTTTGGTTATAAGGGACGGTATCTACAGGTCCCGCATAATTAAAACCCAGGTAAATTACCTCCCACATAAGGGACCTTATGATCAAAGCGAAATTGTTCTATTTTTAACCTCAATTTTTCGCATTACTGAAGGAGCTTCCTACATACCGTTTACACTGAACGTGTAGCAATAATCCATAAAAATATGGATAAAAGTACAAGTCCAGATACACCCTCGGTCTGACTCAACTTTGGCTATAAGGGACATCGGATATAAGGGACGCTTTTTCCTGTCCCGAGGTGTCCCTTATATCCGAGGCTGAATGTAGTTCGGAAAGATCTTACATATATCTAAAAAGAGCAGTGGTTAGAACTGACCACTATTGGTTTTTTATCTAGTTAGTTTGAGTTTAAAGTGTGACTTTATCTTAGAGTTAGAGACGACATCTAATTTTTCAAGTCTTTACCTGGTGTGTTGAGCTCTACAAATATACTGTAGATACCAGATAGAACTTTAGAAAGATATTCACCTTCTAATATAATATAATAAAAAAATATAATAATGGTTGCATATCTGTAATTTTGCAAATTTAAATTTTTGTTTTGTTGGTACCTTTGTTTCTAAAGTTTTATAGTACGACTGTGTGTAAATCACCAAGAAGTTATGCAACCGTGAGCTTAGTTTTACGTTTTTATGGTACGACTGTGTGTAAATCACCAAGAAGTTATGCAACCGTGAGCTTAGTTTTACGTTTTTATTGCACGACTGTGTGTAAATCACCTAGAGGTTATGCAACCGTGAGCTTAGTTTTACGTTTTTGTTGCACGACTGTGTGTAAATGACCAAGAAGTTATGCAACCGTGAGCTTAGTTTTACGTTTTTATTGCACGACTGTGTGTAAATCACCTAGAGGTTATGCAACCGTGAGCTTAGTTTTACGTTTTTGTTGCACGACTGTGTAAATGACCAAGAAGTTATGCAACCGTGAGCTTAGTTTTACGTTTTTATTGCACGACTGTGTGTAAATCACCTAGAGGTTATGCAACCGTGAGCTTAGTTTTACGTTTTTATTGCACGACTGTGTGTAAATGACCAAGAAGTTATGCAACCGTGAGCTTAGTTTTACGTTTTTATTGCACGACTGTGTGTAAATCACCTAGAGGTTATGCAACCGTGAGCTTAGTTTTACGTTTTTGTTGCACGACTGTGTGTAAATGACCAAGAAGTTATGCAACCGTGAGCTTAGTTTTACGTTTTTATTGCACGACTGTGTGTAAATTACCTAGAGGTTATGCAACCGTGAGCTTAGTTTTACGTTTTTATTGCACGACTGTGTGTAAATGACCAAGAAGTTATGCAACCATGAGCTTAGTTTTACGTTTTTGTTGCACGACTGTGTGTAAATCACCTAGAGGTTATGCAACCGTGAGCTTAGTTTTACGTTTTTGTTGCACGACTGTGTGTAAATGACCAAGAAGTTATGCAACCGTGAGCTTAGTTTTACGTTTTTATTGCACGACTGTGTGTAAATGACCAAGAATTTATGCAGCCGTGAGCTTAGTTTTACGTTTTTATTGCACGACTGCGTGTAAATCACCTAGAGGTTATGCAACCGTGAGCTTAGTTTTACGTTTTTATTGCACGACTGCGTGTAAATCACCTAGAGGTTATGCAACCGTGAGCTTAGTTTTACGTTTTTATTGCACGACTGTGTGTAAATCACCTAGAGGTTATGCAACCGTGAGCTTAGTTTTACGTTTTTATTGCACGACTGTGTGTAAATCACCTAGAGGTTATGCAACCGTGAGCTTAGTTTTACGTTTTTATTGCACGACTGTGTGTAAATCACCTAGAGGTTATGCAACCGTGAGCTTAGTTTTACGTTTTTATTGCACGACTGGCACAAATTGTCCACTGTGGTTCAAAGTACCTAGAAATAAATGGATGTTGAAAGCTACTGCATAATTACTGGAAATTGTGAAGATTGTTTAACTTTATACAATAAAAATAACTTCTTTAGTCAACAAACTTTTTTACTTCTATGTTACTTTTTAACAAGTTTAGTCAATGAACTTTTTTACTCACATGCAGTATGTTTTTGTTTTGCCAAAATTTGCATTTTGTCCTTGTAGGACTCAAAGCAAAACTGATGTATTTTATGAGTTGTTTCTCATTATACTTTCCTTGTGTTTCAGCAGTAATGAGCACTGTACTTTCTGCTTGTTGGAGCTGAGGTGTTGCAGTAATGAGCACTGTACTTTCTGCTTGTTGGAGCTGAGGTGTTGCAGTAATGAGCACTGTACTTTCGACTTGTTGGAGCTGAGGTGTTGCAGTAATGAGCACTGTACTTTCGACTTGTTGGAGCTGAAGTGTTGCAGTAATGAGCACTGTACTTTTGGCTTGTTGGAGCTGAGGTGTTGCAGTAATGAGCACTGTACTTTCGGCTTGTTAGCGCTGAGGTGTTGCAGTAATGAGCACTGTACTTTCGGCTTGTTGGAGCTGAGGTGTTGCAGTAATGAGCACTGTACTTTCGGCTTGTTAGCGCTGAGGTGTTGCAGTAATGAGCACTGTACTTTCGACTTGTTAGCGCTGAGGTGTTGCAGTAATGAGCACTGTACTTTCGGCTTGTTAGCGCTGAGGTGTTGCAGTAATGAGCACTGTACTTTCGACTTGTTGGAGCTGAGGTGTTGCAGTAATGAGCACTGTACTTTCGACTTGTTGGAGCTGAGGTGTTGCAGTAATGAGCACTGTACTTTCGGCTTGTTGGAGCTGAGGTGTTGCAGTAATGAGCACTGTACTTTCGGCTTGTTAGCGCTGATGTGTTGCAGTAATGAGCACTGTACTTTCGGCTTGTTAGCGCTGAGGTGTTGCAGTAATGAGCACTGTACTTTCAGCTTGTTGGAGCTGAGGTGTTGCAGTAATGAGCACTGTACTTTTGGCTTGTTGGAGCTGAGGTGTTGCAGTAATGAGCACTGTACTTTCGACTTGTTGGAGCTGAGGTGTTTGTGGAATAAGGTGCAGACGAAGTAGTGCTGAATCTTCCCTGTTGGATAAACCTTACATAATTGTTCGCATGCATTGGCTTTATGGTGCACAGAACTAGAACGTTTACTCTGGATTTGAGAAGGAATTTCTTAACTCATTGTCATAAGCTTAGATTTTAGTACTGGACGAAGACCATGGACATCTGGCGCTCTTAGAACGTTCTGAAAGCAAGTTGGTAAGGTTGAACATCAGTTACATTTTCAAGAGTTGGGTAAGTACTGAATTTATTTTTTTGTGATCTGATGATGAGATTTGTACAGTGGTTATATTAAGCATCATTGCTGGGGCTTCATTACTGATTGATTAATGAATAATTAATAAAAACTGAAAGGGAGTTTGATTTTCATTGTGTTGGGATAAGAAGTACTAACATCAGTGGGAGTTTCTACATTATGGCTTGGAAACCACATAACTTGCTGTTGTCTTATCAGTTAATGCTTGTCATACAGCTGGATGTCCAGCACCTGCCTTTCAGCTTCCTGCACTTTAGACAGCAAATATTATGCTTAACCCTTTCAGTCCCAAATTATTTTTTTAATAAGAAAAAATTTTTTGGCTTGGTACTTTTGTTCAGTATGTCCATCTTATTTACACATAATTATTATTTTTTCTACCTGTGCCCGGGTCCTAAATATAACCTGTATCCCACGGGATACATTGGGATTCAATGCAAGCATAAAATGTGCTTCATTTTGCAACTGCTGTTAAGTTTTTAAAGTATTTAAGACATTTAGTATTCATACTATGCTGATCTGTACAAAGTCGACTCTAAACTACTGTACCTTGCGCAGTTTTTATGCTATGTAGATTTTCTAGTTTGCCATTTTATCACAATTTTTAGTCTATTGTTATTGGCTTAAATCAAAATAACTATTAACAGATCAAATAACCGTCAGTTTTAAAATTTTATTAATTTAAAGGCAGAAAATATTCTCGTATCCCACGGGATACAACGGATATGAAAGCGTTAAAGCAAAACCGGACCCAATCTTAAGCTGTAGGTCTAAACAATCTGCTCTTTAAAATATTGAAAGGGAACACACTGTTTTTTCAAGAATGACTTGCATGAAAGAATGAGCACTAACGCTCGCATTTTGGAAACGCATTGCCCAGAAACAGGTGCTGTATTTCTTAGTTCAGATGTGTTAGTTTGTGACGAACCACACACGTTTGACAGCGCATGCGTGAGCATAGCAGTACATTTGAAATTTGAATTTTTTTCTTAAAACTTGCCTAGTTTTAGTACAACACACTGAATATCTTGCAATAGTAATAGTACTGTACTTCAGTTTTCGCTTTCGCAAACACGTTCGTGGAATATTTTTGCAGTTCAAAATTATGTTAGTTTGTGATGTCCTCAGTAGTTGGGCTCGCCCTCCATTAATTAGTTTTTCATCTATTTTTTAATTATCAGAAACGCTTTTGCAGTATTAAGTAGTATGTGAAAAATCATCCTGTCTTCCTTTAAATTAAAGGTTTGTGACTGAATTAAAGTCAATCTGGGGAAATTTTAATTAAGACTCCAGTTTTCTTTTCTACAAGACGAAAATTGCAACGTTTTCTTAAACTTTTCTTACTGATTCCAAACATGGGCAGTCTTGTCTTGGGAGAGGTATAGAGGACATTGGCTAGTTGAAGAACAGATGCTAGGTTCTGGACATTGGCTAGTTGAAGAACAGATGCTAGGTTCTTGACATTGGCTAGTTGAAGAACAGATGCTAGGTTCTGGACATTGGCTAGTTGAGGAACAGATGCTAGGTTCTGGACATTGGCTAGTTGAAGGACAGATGCTAGATCTTGTCATGTGAGAGGTGTAGAGGACATTGGCTAGTTGAAGAACAGATGCTAGGTTCTGGACATTGGCTAGTTGAAGAACAGATGCTTACTGATTCCAAACATGGGCAATCTTGTTTTGGGAGAGGTGTACATGACATTGGCTAGTTGAAGAACAGATGCTAGGTTCTGAATGTTCACTAGATGCTCAGAAACTGTTCCTGTTTTCCACCACCTGGCTTCCTGTGTCCATTGCAAAATCTCTGATTTCATCACTCATTGGCAATGTACACGCTCCGTTTTCTTTTTCATATGCCACACACCGGATGTTTTCGTGCTCCATAGGCATCTGTTATTAAAGGAAAACTGGATATTCATATAAATTCTTCCATTTATCGCATTTCTTCCCAAACGTTATAAGCTTTTCGATTGTTTTAATTTTGAGGAATGGTTTTTCTAAGAAAACAAATTGTCTGGTAATTCAGAATCTTTGTATTCAAGTATTTCTATAGAGTATTCCATATCACTATAAATCTGCAATAATTTCGTTGATTTTTCAAGTTCAGACTTCGTATTTCTTTCACAAAATACCTCTCATTTTATCGCCTTGTAGCGTTGTTGCAGTACACTTGTGTTTTGAGTCTGTTAGAGTACAGCGCAGATCTGACAAGCAAACAGTTAATAAAGCTAAGGCACATACTGCCAATAACAAAGTGATGATTATGCCAAAGTGAAATTCGATAAAATATCTCTTCTGAGCATAAAATATGAGGTAAGAAGATCGACGTTGTTATGCTTAACATCATTCAGTTTCTTTCAAAAACAGAGAAAGAGTTTATCAACAATACATTTTCACATAGTGAGTAACAGCATTGTGATGTACATGTAATAAGCAGATTGTTCATTGTGTAAATAAGCCCTATACGTTTTAGTAGCTACATTGTTGAAGATTAGTAGCCATTGTTATTATAAGGAACAAATTATTTTGTGCCTATGTGTAATAAGGAAAAGCAAATCCTGTTTATCTTGTTCAGCGATTACTGCAAGTCCAAATCGCAGACCACTTCAAAAAATGAGCCATTCTTCATCTTTCTCCAGGTAACTTAAAGCATGTCACAAGCTAGACTTGTGCAAAAAATCTGAGATTCCTCAAACGAACTCTCGGGTCTCTCCATAACAATAATTTTATTTGTCCATTGTTGACTATTATTTCACTACCTCGTGCATCCAGCAATTTAATGTTATTAAAAGTAAGAGTCGCCGACTGTCTAAACGTCTCGTCTATTTAAACCCACAAAAATTTCTGTTATATCATTAAATTTCACTGCACCTCAAACTGGTCAGGTAAGTACTAAACAGGTGGGTAACTTAAAAATGAAAAAGGTTTCTAGTCGAAAATTAGAAGATTGTAGAAGCAAAACAACAGCAGATGAAACAATTAAAAAATTAATGATGTATATATATATATATTAATTCTTTATTTGTCATAAAAACGGTTCCCTCATTATAATAAAATTGAGTTAGCCTCAGCGTAATGTTAAAATAACAACACTGTTCAAGACAAATGCGTCCAGTGCATACTAAAAAAACTAAAGTGCAAACTATATACAATATAATGAACATATTTACAAATACCATATTAAAATATTTTCACAGACAATTATAGGAAAGTACATTAAATTTTACATTACATAGTGCACACTATTTATACATTTAACATTACGAAACACGAAACTAACATAACACGTATTACATTACATAATTTTTTTAAAAAAATTTCATTTTTAATCATTATATGGAGTCAGGGGCGGGGGTATATGAAAGTGGAGTCCGTGTAATTAGTATCAGATGCACAATGTGGAAGTTGAAACCTGTTATATTGATATTCTTTTGATTTCTTTTTAAAGTGGTGGAGAGATTCTATTTGTTTTATTTCACTGGGTAGTAAGTTCCATAAATGTATGGCCTGTTTTGATATAGAGTTATTTCCAAATTTATTGTTTACTGTAATTTGCTTTAAATTGTATGTTCTAGTGTTCAATGTGGTATCAGGAATAAATGCTAAGGGATTGTTTATAAATGGAATGCTCAGTTTATTTATATATTTATAAAGAAATATCAGTGTTTTGTAATCTCGATAGGCTTCTAATATTGGTATTTTTGTGGACGTTCTTAAGCTTGTTGCAGAAGCAGCATGTTGTTTAGCAGTTTTGTTAGAGTAGCCATGAATTAATCTAAGTGCGTAGTTTTGCATCGTATTTAGTTTTCTAAAGTTTTCATATTTAACGTTTTGAAGTAAAGTGCAACCATATAGATAATGTGGTAATATTAGACTTTTGTAGATGCGAATTTTTGTTTTCTTGGTTAGATGGCCTCTGGTTTGGCGTAAGAATGTCGTGCTTAATGCCATCTTGTTGTGTATTTGATGAAACTGTTCATCCCAAGTGAGTTTATTGTCGACAGTAATGCCTAAAAATTTTACAGTTTTTGCTTGTTCTATGGAACAGTCACCTACTTTTAGTGTTGCATTAGAAGTAATGTCATTGGATTTGGGTGATATTACCATAAATTCTGTCTTATCATCATTCATTTTTAAACCAAAATAGTTAAATGCTGCATTTATATTTGTTATGTCTTTTTCTAGATTATTTTTTGATGTTAGAAAGTCTGCGTGTGCTGTATAGAGTGTTGTATCATCGGCATATTGTGTTAAGTCTGAATTATGTAAAACTAAATGAATTTTATTAACGTATAAACAAAAGAGTAATGGACCTAATATCGTACCTTGTGGGATGCCTCTCTGTGGTGTGTCCCATGTTGAAAAAGTGTGTTTGTTCAGTTTGACTCTTTGTTTTCTATTGTGTAGGTAATTATTAATTAGTTTGAGAGAAGTATAATCGAATCCTAGTTGGCGTAAGTTGTCTAGTAGTAAATTGTGATCGAGGCTGTCAAAAGCTTTACTTAGATCTAAAAATGCTGCTGTTATATATTTATTTTTATTTAAGTTGTAACGCCACTTTTCAGTGGCATCAATTATCGCGTCTATTGTAGAATGTAGTTTTCTAAAACCAAATTGATGATTTGACAGTAACTTATTATTTTCAATGTAATGGTTTATTTGGTTGTAGATAACTCTTTCAAATACTTTGGCTAGTACGTGCACTACTGAGATTGGTCTGTAGTTTTTAGCATCATCTTTAGCATCTTTCTTGTGTATTGGAGTTATGTTTGCTTGTTTACACACTGCTGGAAATTCTGAGCGCATTAAGACTTGGTTTGTGATATATGTTAAATGAGGAGTAATGATGCTGGCACAGTCTTTTAAGATCTTTATTGGCATGTCTGAGGGTCCACTTCCTTTATTTATATTTAAACTGTTTAATATTCTAAAGATGTCGTATTCTGTGACGCTAGTAAATGAGAAAGTGGATTGTATTACTGATTGGTTTTTGTATATATTGTGTATATTTGCATTATGTTGGTGTGGCAAGTTGTCAAATTTTCCAAGATTGATAAATGTGGAATTTAATTTGTTAGCAATGTCAACTGGATCAGATATTATACTGTCATTTTCTCGTAAACTATTTATTTGTAATTGATCGTTTCTGTATCTGTTAAGTAACAGTTATCTGTTATGTGACAGCTTAAGGTACTTCCTTGATTTTCGACGCATGCTTTGAAATTCTTGATTGACAAATTTTAAGGTGTAGTAGATACGAACTTTGACGAAGAGTTCCACAAGGTGGCGCACACCATCTTTGCAGAGTTTCATGTTTTGACATGTAACGTTGGATATTATTGTTTCCTTAATGACATGAGACACATTCTGTGCAGTACAGTATTGGTCAAATGTAGCTCTAAATTGATTTTCTGCCAGACTAAACCACGTTATGAAGTTGTCAGTTGGCACACGCAATCGCCTATAAAACTCATAATCGTTTATATGGTTTCTAAAAGTGCTGATTAATACACATTTGCACAGCTGTATCTCTATTTTTCCATATATTTATTTTGGGCAAAAAACAATAAAAAACTGACAATCATAAATGTGGATGTTTCCCTTCTTTCCGATCAGTCTTGAGCCTCGTTCTGTGCCTGGTCTCAGATAACAAAAATATCCTACAGAAGTAACTATGAACGTATCGAAAAATTTGAATGTTTGTTTGGTACCGGAAGCTGTACACAAATAAATGTACTACTTGACCAGGTATTCGCAAGCTTTCTCTATAATCAACTTTCTTAACTTCTTTTGTAAATAAGCCTGTTAATTTTCATGAGATATGAATATAATAATTTTTATTTTAACTAATAATTCTAAATAATATTAAAAAATATCACAGCTGCTATAAATCGGCAAAGACAGATGTAGGCCTTGCAGTCTTTGGTTAGTGTACAAAAAATTAATGATATCTTAAATTGTAACAAAAGTTACAAAACTGTGCTATGATTAACATTTTAATGTAATTACCTGGCGGCATCCTTGGGAAATTTAAAAAAAGATATTCTAGCGTTTATATCTGTATTTTTAAAATTCACTGCGGCGCAGTAATGAGTGCCTGCCGACTGGCCATGCTTTGGTGAAGGCATCTCATAAATTCGTCTGCTAGATACCGGTGCGCGAACTACTGCGCAGTAGGACTTTCCCCCGCTTTCTGTAGTTTATTGTACATTTCAGTATTTTGTTTTCCTCTTCTAGGTTTCTCATTTTTTCCTCATTTTGCTTATTCCGTTCTTGCAGATCTTCATATTGCTTTGAAATGAATTCCTGACTTTTCACAAGTCCGCCTATTTGTCTGTTTACTTCTGTAAGTTTTGAATCTATTGCTGCAGAATTGTCATAAATCCTCTTACCCAATCGTTCCTCCATTGCTGTCAGTCGTTTCTCAAAAGCGGAAAGAAGTGCCTGCGCTGTATCCTCGTTTAAGCTGCTATTAGATGAGGCCATATTACTCCCAGTGTTACTATCTGTAGCTGTATGCTCCTTATGTGACTTTTTAAGAGTATTTACCATCTCACGGTTTTAATCAAAATCTACAGTAAGTTTTCATACCTCATGGTCTTTGCTTCACGTTCTCCGACAAATATTTCATCTAAAACATCCGATTCCTAGTTTTTCGAAGAGAGCTAGCGTTTTGAAACTTCCGCCTCAGCAGCAGTACGGGGAATCGATTGACGGCTGAGTGTCGAACTTTTCTTTGTTTACGAGTTCGCGCCAATGTCCATACAGCATACGAGATACGATGTTTTTTCGTTCCAACGTATTTGGTAGCGTAACACCGAACCGGACTGGTTAACTTCCTAGTCCTCACTTCGCGACTGATTACTTGATCGAAAAACAAAAAACTTACTCAAATATGAGGTGAGAAGATCGATATTGTTATGCTTAACATCATTCAGTTTCTTCCAAAAACAGAGAAAGAGTTTATCAACAATACATTTTCACATAGTGAGTAACAGCATTGTGACACACATGTAATAAGCAGATTGTTCATTATGTAAATAAGCCCTATACGTTTTAGTGGCTACATTGTTGAAGATTAGTAGCCATTGTTATTATAAGGAACAAATTTACTCTTTTCTTGTTGATTAATTTAGTGTTTGTGTAATAATACTGTACAAGCATTAAAAAAACATTTGGACGCGAGGACTTTTAGACACATAAGACATTTAATTGGACATATAAGACATTTAGACACGGTAATTTGGATGCATGGGTCATTTTGAAACAATCACGGTGCCGGTGGACATACCAATAAAATTTATTAAAGCCTGTAGCATTATTATATCAAAACACATTAGCTATATTTTTAATCAAATGACTATGCGTAGTAAGTTCCCAGATTTATGCAAAACTATTATTATTATTATTATTTATTTATTGACCATGGTCAAAGATATATACAAAAAGTCATAAGAATCGTTCCGAGATAGTTGCAACATTTAAGAAATTTAGGCTGATCATAGTCCATAGATCACTCAATGTATGGTGTAGTAACAATTAGAGACCAAAAATGGCTAGAGCATCGTGTACAAAATTACAAATATCAGCGGGATTTCCGCTGAAAAAAGTCACTAAATCATCAAATATTAAATCGGAATTGTTTCTTAAGATACTACAAACCCATGCACAAACGCGGAGAGATAGATGATCCGAATAATTATCGTCCAATATCCATAAATCATGGAATTTCAAAATTTTCAAAAGTATTCTATACCAGCAATTAAGCGATTATTAAGGAAAACAATGACCTCATACTTTGTTGCCTCGCTACTTCGCAGTTCATTTATCGCTGACCCGCTGTTCACTACCAGCATTACCAACCAAGAAAACTTTATCTGTGTTTTTGTGCAGTCTTCTATCTGCCATTTGCCCATATTGTTCCATATTGCCCACATTAAACTGCTGATGAAAGCCGTAATGAATTTCTAAATGAAATATCTATTTTTCTGTTTTTCAACAGAAAGAACAAAACTTTACAATCCACGAATCCGTTTATGATTTTTGTACTGATATTTTCAATGATGGATGCCAAATCGTTAAAAATCTGTAAGTTGAGTTATCACAGTCCTTGATGGTCAGCTACATCTAGAGATCCGTTGGCAATGTCATACAAACAGTTTTTACATAAACACAATACATTTTATTGTGTAATTAAAAAAGTGTAAATTCAATTCATAAAAAGCACACATAAAAATATTTACAAAATTGATTACTACAGCTAGCATTAGTGATATCGAATTATTTTACAAATTATTTGGTAATTCAGAATCTTTGTATTGATATACTTCAATAGAGTATTCCATATCACTATAAATCTGCAATAATTTCATTGATTTTTCAAGTTCAGACTTCGTATTTCTTTCACAAAGTACAATGCATTTCTCGCCATGTAGCGTTGTTGCAGTACACTTGTGTTTTGAGTCTGTTAGAGTACAGCGCAGATCTGACAAGCAAACAGTTAATAAAGCTAAGGCACATACTGCCAATAGCAAAGTGATGCTTATGCCAAAGTGAAATTCGGTAAAATATCTCTTCTGAGCATAAAATATGAGGTAAGAAGATCGATATTGTTATGGTTAACATCATTCAGTTTCTTCCAAAAACAGAGAAAGAGTTTATCAACAATACATTTTCACATAGTGATTAACAGCATTGTGACACACATGCAATAAGCAGATTGTTCATTGTGTAAATAAGCCCTATACGTTTTAGTAGCTACATTGTTGAAGATTAGTAGCCATTGTTATTATATGGAACAAATTTACTTATTTTTTGTTGATTAGCTTTTTTATACAAGTCAGCATAATTCTGGTAGAGTTCTACCTGGTTTTTCTGTCTGACAGTAATGCTCATTCAGGGAAATCATTTGATTGTTGTTATCCCTGCTGACACGTGTGCGGCGTACTGTTGACTGATTAAATTTGTTCGTTTGCGGCATACTGTTGACTGATTAAAGTTGTTCGAGTGTAGCCTACTGTGGACTGATTGAAGTTGTTTGTGTGCGGCCCACTGTTGCCTGATTGAAGTTGTTCGTGTGCGGCCTACTGTGGACTGATTGAAGTTGTTCGTGTGCGGCCTACTGTTGACTGATTAAATTTGTTCGTTTGCGGCCTGCTGTTGACTGATTAAAGTTGTTCGAGTGTAGCCTACTGTGGACTGATTGAAGTTGTTTGTGTGCGGCCCACTGTTGCCTGATTGAAGTTGTTCGTGTGCGGCCTGCTGTGGACTGATTGAAGTTGTTTGTGTGCGGCCCACTGTTGACTGATTAAAGTTGTTCGAGTGTAGCCTACTGTGGACTGATTGAAGTTGTTTGTGTGCGGCCCACTGTTGCCTGATTGAAGTTGTTCGTGTGCGGCCTACTGTGGACTGATTGAAGTTGTTCGTGTGCGGCCTACTGTGGACTGATTGAAGTTGTTCGTGTGCGGCCTGCTGTGGACTGATTGAAGTTGTTTGTGTGCGGCTTACTGTTGTGATTGAAGTTGTTCATGTGCGGCCTACTGTGGACTGATTGAAGTTGTTTGTGTGCGGCCCACTGTTGCCTGATTGAAGTTGTTCGTGTGCGGCTTACTGTGGACTGATTAAAGTTGTTTGTGTGCGGCTTACTGTTGTGATTGAAGTTGTTCATGTGCGGCCTACTGTGGACTGATTGAAGTTGTTTGTGTGCGGCCCACTGTTGCCTGATTGAAGTTGTTCGTGTGCGGCCTACTGTGGACTGATTGAAGTTGTTTGTGTGCGGCTTACTGTTGTGATTGAAGTTGTTCATGTGCGGCCTACTGTGGACTGATTGAAGTTGTTTGTGTGTGGCTTACTGTTGTGATTGAAGTTGTTCATGTGCGGCCTACTGTGGACTGATTGAAGTTGTTTGTGTGCGGCCCACTGTTGCCTGATTGAAGTTGTTCGTGTGCGGCTTACTGTGGACTGATTGAAGTTGTTTGTGTGCGGCTTACTGTTGTGATTGAAGTTGTTCATGTGCGGCCTACTGTGGACTGATTGAAGTTGTTTGTGTGCGGCCCACTGTTGCCTGATTGAAGTTGTTCGTTGCGGCTTACTGTGGACTGATTAAGTTGTTTGTGTGCGGCTTACTGTTGTGATTGAAGTTGTTCATGTGCGGCCTACTGTGGACTGATTGAAGTTGTTTGTGTGCGGCCCACTCGATTGAAGTTGTTCGTGTGCGGCCTACTGTGGACTGATTGAAGTTGTTTGTGTGCGGCTTACTGTTGTGATTGAAGTTGTTCATGTGCGGCCTACTGTGGACTGATTGGTTGTTTGTGTGCGGCCCACTGTTGCCTGATTGAAGTTGTTCGTGTGCGGCTTACTGTGGACTGATTGAAGTTGTTTGTGTGCGGCTTACTGTTGTGATTGAAGTTGTTCATGTGCGGCCTACTGTGGACTGATTGAAGTTGTTTGTGTGCGGCTTACTGTTGCCTGATTGAAGTTGTTCGTGTGCGGCTTACTGTGGACTGATTGAAGTTGTTTGTGTGCGGCTTACTGTTGTGATTGAAGTTGTTCGTGTGCGGCCTACTGTGGACTGATTGAAGTTGTTTGTGTGCGGCACTGTTGTGATTGAAGTTGTTCATGTGCGCCTACTGTGGACTGATTAGCCTACTGTGGACTGATTGAAGTTGTTTGTGTGTAGCCTACTGTTGACTGATTAAATTTGTTCGTTTGCGGCATACTGTTGACTGATTAAAGTTGTTCGAGTGTAGCCTACTGTGGACTGATTGAAGTTGTTTGTGTGCGGTGGCTTATTGAAGTTGTTCATGTGCAGCCTACTGTGGACTGATTGAAGTTGTTTGTGTGTGGCTTACTGTTGTGATTGAAGTTGTTCATGTGCGGCCTACTGTGGACTGATTGAAGTTGTTTGTGTGTGGCTTACTGTTGTGATTGAAGTTGTTCATGTGCGGCCTAACTGATTGAAGTTGTTCGTGTGCGGCCTACTGTGGACTGATTGAAGTTGTTTGTGTGTAGCCTACTGTTGACCTATTGAAGTTGCTAAGAACTTTTGCAGTCACAGTAGCTACACTTTTTTGTGACAGTACACAATTGTCGACAGTCTGTGCAAGCAATCGAGTTGCAGAATTCCATGGCATTAACCATGTTAGAGGCATTGTCACTTATTATCATAAATTCTTTCTCCCTGACATCCCAATGTTCAAATTGTGCTGTTGGATATCTGTGTGGCTGTCATACATTGGTAGTTTGTTGACTATAAAAGCATTTAGAATCATGGTCTGCACGAAAAATGGTTCATAATACTCAAAAATGCTTCTTCGTCTCTTGCAGACCAAATGCCGCATGTTATGTTTGCGTACTATGGTGATGCTTAGTTGACTTGGAATTTCAGTTTCTACCTTGTTGAAATTTCACGTTGGGGTTGCAGTTTACTTAAGAGTTGTCTAAATCCTGGCTTCTCAGCCAATTGGAGAGATTCTTCTTCTACAGCTATAATAACCGAGATGACATTTGTTATTTGCATTGCATTTTCAGAATGCCGTGGTGACCTTTAAATCGATGTCTCCGAAATTGTTTTTTGCTTTAATGCCAAAGATTGAGATTCCCACATTTTACTTTTATGTTACCTTCTTCTTACGGCTTTAACTTCTGTGCAGTTAGACCTGATAAGAAAATTAAAAACACTTGGTTAGGAATTTATGTCACGTGTTCTGTCGACTTGTATTATAGTAGTTGTATTGATGTTTTGAATAGCAATATAAGCTTTTTGGAGTTCTTCCATATGTGTATTAGATTATGGAATGCTATTTTCATAAATTTATATATAGACTAATTCAATTCAATTCACTTCAGTGTAATTCAATTTATTTATCTCTTTATGGTGTTACAATAAAACATGATTAATAAAAGAATCTCTAATAAGTTTTGAAGAATGGTTAAAATGTATAGATAGATCTAGAACTAGAGAAAGGATTGCAAAAAGACTATAAAGTCACCTAGTCTGCTATCCTTTACCGAATATAGATAAAAAGGTTTTTTAGGCACTGGTGGACATTAATGTTATCAGTTCAATTTACGAAACATTAGTGATTTTTAAAATCATGAGATTTTCTATATAATCCAGAGAGAAGAATATACATGTAGTTTAATTAGCGGGCAACAAAATAAGGTCAATCTTGATTAAACTAAAAATTGCATTTAGATTTTATGTGAAATACAGGTCAAAATTCTTATGAAATGATAAAAACACTTTGAGTTAATAATGCTATTGATCAATGTAATTGTAACTATGTAATTTACACATGCATAAATTATTCATAAATTGAACGAAGTCTAGGAATCTCACAGTGACCTCATGAACGGCTCTTTCGTTCCTCTCATTTCTCGGCTGATGGGTTATCAAACATTTCATTAGTCAAGCAAATGTAAAGAATAATACAGTTAATGGCTATTTCACTGTTTAGCATCTTCGGGATTTTATTCACAGCATTATACCCAAATTTAGATTAAGTTATAAATTTGACGATACTTCAGAGCAGCTCACGTAATCATTCACATATTAGCACATAACTAAATTTCATCGTAGGACTGAAATAGAAACAAAAAAGGAGAGAAATTGAATGCAGTAAATATGGAAAATCAATAATTATTACAAATTTAGATATGGAAAGACAAAAGTTATGCCTAGCACCTTTAGTGCTGTTCTTTTATTTTACAAAGATCAGGTAGCTATTGAGATGGAAAGCATATAGAAACCCCATTTCAAAATATGTATAATTACTACTAGGTCCCCATCTGTAACCAAACTAAATGCTGTAAAATAAACTAATTTAATTACATTCTAATTTATTGTAATAATTTACCTCGTCACCCTTGGTGCCATCGGAGGCACTCCCCCTTGTGCTAGAGTGTGTAGCCTACTGTTGGCTGATTGAAGTTGTTCATGTGCGGCCTACTGTTGGCTGATTGAAGTTGTTCATGTGCGGCCTACTGTTGACTGATTGAAGTTGTTCATGTGCAGCCTACTGTTGGCTGATTGAAGTTGTTCATGTGCGGCCTACTGTTGACTGATTGAAGTTGTTCATGTGCAGCCTACTGTTGGCTGATTGAAGTTGTTCATGTGCAGCCTACTGTTGACTGATTGAAGTTGTTCATGTGCGGCCTACTCTTGCCTGATTGAAGTTGTTCATGTGCAGCCTACTGTTGGCTGATTGAAGTTGTTCATGTGCGGCCTACTGTTGACTGATTGAAGTTGTTCATGTGCAGCCTACTGTTGACTGATTGAAGTTGTTCATGTGCAGCCTACTGTTGGCTGATTGAAGTTGTTCATGTGTAGCCTACTGTTGGCTGATTGAAGTTGTTCATGTGCAGCCTACTGTTGGCTGATTGAAGTTGTTCATGTGCAGCCTACTGTTGACTGATTGAAGTTGTTCATGTGCGGCCTACTGTTGACTGATTGAAGTTGTTCATGTGCAGCCTACTGTTGACTGATTGAAGTTGTTCATGTGCAGCCTACTGTTGACTGATTGAAGTTGTTCATGTGCAGCCTACTGTTGACTGATTGAAGTTGTTCATGTGCGGCCTACTGTTGACTGATTGAAGTTGTTCATGTGCAGCCTACTGTTGACTGATTGAAGTTGTTCATGTGTAGCCTACTGTTGGCTGATTGAAGTTGTTCATGTGCAGCCTACTGAGGGCTGATTGAAGTTGTTCATGTGTACCCTACTGTTGACTGATTGAAGTTGTTCGTGTGCAGCCTACTGTTGACTGATTGAAGTTGTTCATGTGCGGCCTACTGTTGGCTGATTGAAGTTGTTCATGTGCGGCTTACTGTTGGCTGATTGAAGTTGTTCATGTGCGGCCTACTGTTGGCTGATTGAAGTTGTTCATGTGCGGCCTACTGTTGACTGATTGAAGTTGTTCATGTGCGGCCTACTGTTGACTGATTGAAGTTGTTCATGTGCAGCCTACTGTTGACTGATTGAAGTTGTTCATGTGCAGCCTACTGTTGACTGATTGAAGTTGTTCATGTGCAGCCTACTGTTGACTGATTGAAGTTGTTCATGTGTGGCCTACTGTTGACTGATTGAAGTTGTTCATGTGCAGCCTACTGTTGACTGATTGAAGTTGTTCATGTGTAGCCTACTGTTGGCTGATTGAAGTTGTTCATGTGTAGCCTACTGTTGACTGATTGAAGTTGTTCATGGAGCCTACTGTTGGCTGAGAATTCATGTGCGGCCTACTGTTGACTGATTGAAGTTGTTCATGTGCGGCCTACTGTTGACTGATTGAAGTTGTTCTTGTGCGGCCTACTGTTGACTGATTGAAGTTGTTCATGTGCAGCCTACTGTTGACTGATTGAAGTTGTTCATGTGCAGCCTACTGAGGGCTGATTGAAGTTGTTTATGTGTACCCTACTGTTGACTGATTGAAGTTGTTCGTGTGCAGCCTACTGTTAACTGATTGATGTTGTTCGTGTGCGGCCTACTGTTGGCTGATTGAAGTTGTTCGTATGTGGCTTACTGTTGGCTGATTGAAGTTGTTCGTGTGCGGCCTACTGTTGGCTGATTGAAGTTGTTCGTATGTGGCTTACTGTTGACTGATTGAAGTTGTTCATGTGCGGCCTACTCTTGCCTGATTGAAGTTGTTCATGTGCAGCCTACTGTTGGCTGATTGAAGTTGTTCATGTGCGGCCTCCTGTTGACTGATTGAAGTTGTTTGTGTGCGGCCTACTGTTGACTGATTAAAGTTGTTCGAGTGTAGCCTACTGTGGACTGATTGAAGTTGTTTGTGTGCGGCCCACTGTTGCCTGATTGAAGTTGTTCGTGTGCGGCCTACTGTTGACTGATTAAATTTGTTCGTTTGTGGCATACTGTTGACTGATTAAAGTTGTTCGAGTGTAGCCTACTGTGGACTGATTGAAGTTGTTTGTGTGTAGCCTACTGTTGGCTGATTGAAGTTGTTCATGTGCAGCCTACTGTTGACTGATTGAAGTTGTTCATGTGCGGCCTACTGTTGACTGATTGAAGTTGTTCATGTGCAGCCTACTGTTGACTGATTGAAGTTGTTCATGTGCAGCCTACTGTTGACTGATTGAAGTTGTTCATGTGTGGCCTACTGTTGACTGATTGAAGTTGTTCATGTGCAGCCTACTGTTGACTGATTGAAGTTGTTCATGTGTAGCCTACTGTTGGCTGATTGAAGTTGTTCATGTGTAGCCTACTGTTGACTGATTGAAGTTGTTCATGTGCAGCCTACTGTTGGCTGATTGAAGTTGTTCATGTGCGGCCTACTGTTGACTGATTGAAGTTGTTCATGTGCGGCCTACTGTTGACTGATTGAAGTTGTTCTTGTGCGGCCTACTGTTGACTGATTGAAGTTGTTCATGTGCAGCCTACTGTTGACTGATTGAAGTTGTTCATGTGCAGCCTACTGAGGGCTGATTGAAGTTGTTCATGTGTACCCTACTGTTGACTGATTGAAGTTGTTCGTGTGCAGCCTACTGTTAACTGATTGAAGTTGTTCGTGTGCGGCCTACTGTTGGCTGATTGAAGTTGTTCGTATGTGGCTTACTGTTGGCTGATTGAAGTTGTTCGTGTGCGGCCTACTGTTGGCTGATTGAAGTTGTTCGTATGTGGCTTACTGTTGACTGATTGAAGTTGTTCATGTGCGGCCTACTCTTGCCTGATTGAAGTTGTTCATGTGCAGCCTACTGTTGGCTGATTGAAGTTGTTCATGTGCGGCCTACTGTTGACTGATTGAAGTTGTTCTTGTGCGGCCTACTGTTGACTGATTGAAGTTGTTCATGTGCAGCCTACTGTTGACTGATTGAAGTTGTTCATGTGCAGCCTACTGTTGACTGATTGAAGTTGTTCATGTGCAGCCTACTGTTGGCTGATTGAAGTTGTTCATGTGCAGCCTACTGTTGACTGATTGAAGTTGTTCATGTGCGGCCTACTGTTGGCTGATGGAAGTTGTTCATGTGCGGCTTACTGTTGGCTGATTGAAGTTGTTCATGTGCGGCCTACTGTTGGCTGATTGAAGTTGTTCATGTGCGGCCTACTGTTGACTGATTGAAGTTGTTCATGTGCGGCCTACTGTTGACTGATTGAAGTTCTTTGTGTGCGGCCTACTGTTGACTGATTGAAGTTGTTCATGTGCGGCCTACTGTTGGCTGATTGAAGTTGTTCATGTGCGGCCTACTGTTGGCTGATTGAAGTTGTTCATGTGCGGCCTACTGTTGACTGATTGAAGTTGTTCATATGCGGCCTACTGTTGGCTGATTGAAGTTGTTCATGTGCAGCCTACTGTTGACAGTTGGAATAACAACTGTTAATACAGCCAATCACGAGAGTTCCTTTCCTAATGTGTTCACTGCAGTCATTCTCAAAACAACTAAGCGTGAATTATATTTGTGATACGCACATTTGAATTGCAAAATAACTGCAGTCATCTGAGTTCCATAAAATACAAATGCTGCCAACTACAGGCATCAGTGAAAGTTATTTACCTCTGACATTTCTGGCAGCATCTATATTAACAAATCGCAACTTGTATTAAATCTCATCAAAATTTAAAATAATTCAGTGCAGCTGGGTCTATTCAAAATAGGAATGTAAGAGAAATACAATGTTTAGCTCATAAAAGACAAATCAGTATAAGTCAAGAGTTAACTAGTTTGGCATGATTACAACAGTAGCTTTTATTGAACTGAACATTTTGCACAAATTAAAGTAATGCAATATTACACACCTGTGTATTTTCCTGGTGCTTGATATGAAGAATCATAATCGCATCCAAAAACCTTCCTGTTGAGCTCATTCACTGTCTGCTTCAATTCTCTCTTTTTCTCAATGCACCTGTCTGAGTTTAGAGCTGGTAGTTTGGTGGATCTTGCAGACATTTCACACGACGTTTTTGTTGAGCCCATTCTGCCATCATACGCTGACTGTCGACAAGGGAACGCACATGGTGTCCTTGCCTTGTTCTCCAGAAAAGACTTCGATTATTCTGTCTAGAAGGCAGGTCATTTCCTCCACTCCTTGTGTCGCACGACGACAGTGCCGAGCTAGCTCGTGTCTCGTCAATTGTCTTCTGACGTTAGTCCAGCAGTCCAGCGGCCATCTCCGTCAATCCAGCACCTTCTGCACACGTGGCAACAGATATGAGCACTTGTCCTAGTTCATTACCCACATTCGTACTGTGGCCAGCCAACTTCTTCACGACCTTCTTCGTGGAATCCATCTTCAGTATTTTGCCAAAAGTCGATGTAACCTTAGCCTTCACCTCAACTAGCCTCTGAAGAGCGTCGAGAGCATATACACTCAAAAGCCATTTTGGAGTTGGTACGGATGGCATTTGGGGAATAGCCACAATCCTCACTGGTGTTATCATGGCTGAAGCAAATGGCTCGCATGCTGTCAGGTATTGTGCTGTTTTCACTAAGCATGCTTCAGTGTGAGATGCCAAGAGTTTATTGTATAACTGCGCTGATGTATTCCCCTTGCTTCTCTCTCTCAACAATATCAGAAGACGCTTGCTACATGCATACCTGTATGTTAGTAGTGCAGGAAACTGCGAACGCTGGCCTACATCGATTTGCTGCAGTATTCCTGGGCACCATGCTGCAACTTTGATATGGCATACTCTACATTCCAGATAGTCAGTAGCAAGAAGAAAGGTGCCATCCACATCGACTACTTGGCAAACTGTCTTTTAATATCCACAAAGAGCCATTTGTCCTACGCAGTCAGGTTTGACACACTGCAGTCTCACCTTCCAGAAACGAAGTGGCATCCAAAGAAATAATGGTCTTGCAAAAAACAGAGCCGTGGATGCTGGTGGCTGATTATGAATCATTAGAGGTTGTGGTGGATGAACCCACATCTGGATGTTCGGCTTCAACTGCCGTTTACCACCAGGTTCAATGATGGAAACAGCTTTAGAGATCCAGGCCTGTTCCCTCTTTGGTATGGCTTCTTTCGTTTGTATGTCCTTGGCATGGAGGACTGAATAGAACATCAGGAATATAGAGAAAGCAATACCTAAAATGACAGTGGGGTAAGTTGATCACCTGATCAAAATACCCCACTATGGCAAGATCATTTTACCCCATCCCATGTCACTTCACAAAAACTTCAACACACAAAAATCCAATCGCCAGAAAAGAATTTAAATTGTCACAATTAAAGCATAAATATAACCGGTTGCTATATGCAAATGCAAATAACAAGCTATAGTAATATTAACACATACCTGATTCGCTGATTTTATGACCTATTTCTCTCCCTGTTCTACAGAACGCTTCTGCACAAAAATGGCGGATAGGCTATCAGTGGAGTCATTGCCTAATGATTCATGGAACATCTGAAAGACCTTATGGCACCACTAGTTTAGGATGATCAACCTGCCCCACTGTTCAACTTACCCCACTCTCCCCTATTAATAAACAATATATTTGAGCATGTTATAAACCAGGTCACAGCTTCTTTCATGTAGGTGGATGCATACCTTTAGTTCAATAATGATACTAATGGCAGTATATTATTGTGAACGGTTAGTGCTCTATAAGAACTAATTTATTCACATTGCAACAAGTGTATAATAATGTAGCGTACCTTGTCACACGGAGCGGAGCCGGCGGAAGCACCACGCCCTGCTCAACAGGGCAGCAGGAGTGCTTCCTCGCGGCCCCAAACCTAGCGTTTCCTAGGCCCTGACAGCCAATGTTGATCAACCTGAAGCCAGGCCCGATACCGGGCCTGTCGAAATTTCTGCAGCATCGTCTGAAAAACAAGCATTTACTATTAGTAAAAAGAATAAATGACTCAAATAAACTGACAATGAGAATAAACAATTCATGACCTCCAACATTAATAGAAAATCCAACTAGAAAATAATCCATATTAAGCACATTAATTAGTTTCAAAATATTTCAAATTACTATTTATTAGGAAACTGACAATTTAACTTTTGCTCATTTTTGCAAAAAAATTAAATTACAGTGTGTTTAAACGTAACACCGCTCGCGACAATGCACTGCACCTTTAATATAAAACGTGTCGATGAATTATTTTGGGTGCTAAAGTCTTATATGAGAACACAATGTCTCCACCGTTTCTTTCATTCTGCACATTTTGTTGTTACTTTATTATTTTTATACTTTATATTTTTTACTCTATTAATCCTATAAAGCCATTCCTTTCTTCCCAATGCCAGTCTCGTCATTTATGTAATACAAAAACTTTGGCATTTACTCATTGTGTAACTCTATAAAGCCATTCCTTTCGTTGCGATGCCAGTCTCGTCATTTATGTAATACAAAAACTTTGGCATTTACTCATTGTGTAACTCTATAAAGCCATTCCTTTCTTCGCAATGCCAGTCTCGTCATTCATGTAATACAAAAACTTCGGGCATTTACTCATTGTGTAACTCTATAAAGCCATTCCTTTCGTTGCGATGCCAGTCTTGTCATTCATGTAATACAAAAACTTTGGCATTTACTCCTTGTGTAACTCTATAAAGCCATTGCTTTCGTTGCGATGTCAGTCTCGTCATTCATGTAATACAAAAACTTCGGGCATTTACTCATTGCGTAACTCTATAAAGCCATTCCTTTCTTCGCAATGCCAGTCTTGTCATTCATGTAATACAAAAACTTTGGCATTTACTCATTGCGTAACTCTATAAAGCCATTGCTTTCATTGCGATGCCAGTCTTGTCATTCATGTAATACAAAAACTTTGGCATTTACTCATTGTGTAACTCTATAAAGCCATTGCTTTCGTTGCGATGCCAGTCTTGTCATTCATGTAATACAAAAACTTTGGCATTTACTCATTGTGTAACTCTATAAAGCCATTGCTTTCGTTGCGATGCCAGTCTTGTCATTCATGTAATACAAAAACTTTGGCATTTACTCATTGTGTAACTCTATAAAGCCATTGCTTTCGTTGCGATGCCAGTCTTGTCATTCATGTAATACAAAAACTTTGGCATTTACTCATTGTGTAACTCTATAAAGCCATTGCTTTCATTGCGATGCCAGTCTTGTCATTCATGTAATACAAAAACTTTGGCATTTACTCATTGTGTAACTCTATAAAGCCATTCCTTTCATTGCGATGCCAGTCTTGTCATTCATGTAATACGAAAACTTTGGCCTTTACTCATTGTAAGGTGAATAATGCGAACTAAATTTTCATCATGACAACCGTAAATGGATATGAATGACCATATTAATTGTTACCAAAATGTCAGGAGCGGAAAGCAGACTATGTAGACTAGGAGCGGAGCTGGCGGAAGCACCACGCCCTGCTCTAAAGGGTAGCTGGCAAGAACGTAGTGCACGTAGCAATCCGCACGGGCCCAAAACGAACATTTCCCAGGCCCTGGCATCCTATGTTTATGAGGCGGAAACGAGGCCCGATACCGGGCCTGTCAAAATTTCTACATCTTGCTGCACACTAAATGCTGTAAAATAAACTAATTTAATTACATTCTAATTTATTGTAGTAATTTACCTCATCACCCTTGGTGCCACCTGATAATGTTCATCTTTGTTGAATTAAAATTACAAAATAGTAGCAAATTAAACTCACATTGGTTTGTGAACCTGTGCCTCCATTACATCCCAGTATGGTGGGCGTACCCTGGCTGGGGGAGCCAAACCTTGGGCTCTGGCTGTCCCACAAGCCTGCTCGTGCCGTTTGTCTGTGCCGTAGTGGAACGGGCATGCTGCGGTGGTCCGATGCCGATTGTATTGCATATTCATGTTGTCAAGACCACCGCAATGAGCAAAGTAGAAGCATCTGAAATGCAAAAGTAAAATTTAGGCTTCATTTCACATTTCATTTTCTTCAAACTATTTCAGATTTCACCAGCATCCTAGATTTGGCTTTATGAATTCATAAACTTGAATTTATGTCGAATTCAAGAATATTTTTCCTTTTATGTAAGTTTATAGCCATTTTATTTTACAATATTTAGGCACTTCCTAGCAAACCGAATGACATTTCAATTCCACCCCTATAGCACTGCACGTCTGCTAAATTGAGGCGGAAATTTACTTCCCCATATTCCCCAAGGTTGTATTTCGTGTACAGTCTCTTTCGTGTGGATTTTCACTGTCTAGGAAGAAGTTTTATGCTCAACTCAACTGCCGGGCTGGGGCTGTCTGCCTCTTATATACGTGCACAGCGTGACCGTGGTACCACTCCTTAGCTGGCTTCATCGAGCGAGCATCTTATTAACATAATTATTTAACATAATCTCCTGCTCTTAGTCTATAATTTAACAGGTTCTCTTTACTATCACCTTTGACCTTTATGTTCTTTAGTTTTAGTGGAATGTGAATACGGTTGGACCCGACTTGCTTGTAAAAAAGAATTTAAAATAATTAGCTAAGTATAGAGTAAATCATGGTTGGCCACATCACTGGAACACTCACCTATCCAGGATGTGACCAGACCTTCTGATTTACATCTTTATTATTAACTCTTGAACGGCATTTGCACTTGTAAATTGTATTTGCCTTTGTATAAAATAGAAGCACTTGTGAGGCAATAGTGAGAGGTTCACCTGGAGGAACAATGTGATGTTTAAGACATAAGACACCAGAACCTTATTTCACACATGTAACCTTTTACAAGCAAGTAATGGAGAATTAGACGAAACACTCCTGCTATAGAATGAGCAAAAGTTGCGAAATCTGCCACCTAAAAGTGAGTACTCCCAATAGCGCGACACTTTTGTAAAAAGAGAATGTCAACTATTGTTGGCAGGCCTCAACAAGAACAGAACCCCAGTCGTAGGTGTAAAAGAGTTTTGAACACTAAATTTGGACTATAATCCTCAATCACAGTTAGTAAGGCAAAAATAGACCTCCACAACCTGTACTCTTAAACCACTACAACAATTTCAATCGGGGCACGTTATTGTTGGCTTGATAAGGCTTATCCTAGGCCGAATCTTACAAAAATAATTCCTCAACTCGATCATCTATGATTTAATGTGTTAATTTAAAAGTCGAAGAGCCAGTATTTGTTGAGAAGAAAGCTTTTATTGTGAAGAATCTGGCGTGTATTTTAAGGCCTGTTTGGGCTTTACGGTGACAAACAAAGTCATCATTTTGCTCAGCATAACTGTTTATTGTTTGTGTACCATTTTCACGTCACTTGCCCCTTAGTCATTTACTTCATCATATCTGACACTGTGACGCCATTACCCAAAATATTACATTTTATCTGAAACAAGATATATAAATTCCTTTAATAAACTAACTCATTTCTATCAAAGGGTCGATTACGATTACGTGAAATTAATGAGAAACTTGCAGTAAATAAAATAAATAACTAAATATTACATACATTGTTGGCATTAAATCGTGAGTTCACAGAAACACGTCATCACATGAACACATTGAAACTTAAATGACCGGAAATTGACTAGGATGCAAATATTGAGGCCAGGTGTCGCCACTTGTAACTGTAAAACGCTATATTGAATTTAACAAAACAAAAATCCTTGACAAGGCCTCTGTAAAAGAAGCTTTGGAATGGTACATTGTGCGACTTACCGCTAACAGAAATCTCTGATATAAATGTAACTCCCCCCCCCCAACACCTAAATTATCAGTAATGAAGGTAGATGTGCTTGATTTGGCATCAAATAAGATGAATACAGCAAGTTCAACTCTGAGATAAGTAGCGTAGATATGTTTTCGATACTAGAATGAAGCAAAGCGTGCAACGTATTTCTAATAGTTCCTGGTTAAACGCTGCCTTCTAGTCAAATCTTTCTGTAATGTGTTGTTAGGCAACATGAATATGTATATATATCATTTTTATTCGCACTCGTGGTACAATCACATCAAATCAACAAATAGTTCAACATGCAAAATAACATTAATTAATAAGATTAGTAAGCAGTGTGAATATATACAATTAACTGACACAAGTAAAATAATTGTTTGTCTATTTGCTGTTTTGCATTGCTAGCTGTATATTGGTGTTTTTGGGATGGCAAAACTATTAAGACTCAAGTTAAGAAACGTTTATTAAACATTTTAAAAGTAAATATCATAACAGATAGTCATGCCAAGCCCCCTGATCTGATCCGCTCTGATCTGGTCTCTGGTCTGATCTCCTGAGGTGCGGGCATGACAAAGATTTTCTAGGCTATCAAGCTCCGGAAGCTTCGGGCGCATCGACCGCCTGCGCTAAGTTCGATTCTGAATCACTTGATCACGTGATACCACACCTTAACTGGTCTTCATGCCAACATTTCATCAGAATTATTGTTTAGCATAATTTAACACTTTTAACACAATTTAACAGCTCTTCTTTACTCTACAGTAAGATATGTTAGCATGGCGTACAACTCATTCCTGTCAAAAAATCAAAACAATTACATTCCAGAGCCCATGTAACTTCTTTAATGAAATTTACAGTATGTATTTGTTCATCGCCAGCATTACCTCTTACATCTAATGTACAAGAAAAACTTTAGAAAGAAAATTTTCATTTCTGTAAAAAGTTTTGTACTCATTACAAATAGATAACAAATTATAACCCATTATAGAAGAGGTATGAAATTCGTGCAAAGAAATGGCTATATGGTTTTCACTATATAAGCCACTGTGGTAAAATTTACCAAATCGTTTTTATAGTTGTTTAAGCAGGGGAACAATATCACATATAAAAAGAAGACAGTATTTGTGTGATCTAAATGGCAAATTCTAAAGTTTTTCAGACTAGATGTCACTAGTCACTCACTTCTTTCTTTTTCTCCTCTCTACTCTAGTATCACTGTAGTCTAGTATCACTGTAGTCTAGTATCACTGTAGTCTAGTATCACTCTAAGTGTGTAGTGATACTAGGCTCAATTGTGTGACACGTAGAGCATTTATATAGGTAGTGTTAACTAATTAAGTGGTCAACAGAAGTCCAATAGGTAATGTTAAAAATAACAAAAACTTTATTAAAACTTTTACATTAAAAAGTAAAAAGGTAAAATCATGCCAAACGCCTCGACTAGTATGTCTGCTGAAATTGTGCCATTGGTCACGACAACGGTTGACGGTGGCTCCATCAAAACAAAAAAGCATAGGGAAAAAAACGTTAAAAAACTTGTTAACTGAGAGCAGTTCCGAAGATGAAACTGATTATTGAATTAGGATAACTCGAACACTTGGTTATTATGCTAGAATAACTCCAAAAGCTCCTAACTAGTACATCAACGTGGAACCGATAAACGTTGATATCCAGTGAACACTAAGTGAAAATTAAGAGAAATGTAGTTAACATATACAATAAGATTATTCAGATTAATATAATGCACACAAAATCTGTATTCATTGTTCTTTTCACATTTTATGCACTCACTTCAAGGCATTAAGATCACACTGCAAAGAAAGAGTGTTTAATGCTGGCAACTGTTGTACTGAGTCACAATCATTTTTTATTTATCTAGTTACTATCTGGCATCTCAATATTATTTTGGCATAGATTCTTATCTATCTTAACCTAAGTTATTTTGATTATTTGCATCTCATGATGTCTAGTGACCTTTTTATGTCTAGATTTATTTGTTCTTCATTTCTAATTAAATCTACAATTTACTGATTAAAATAAAATACACTTGGTACTTTACACAGAACTCTGCTAGTTAGTGCATTAACTATTATGTCTTGCCAATGGATGGTTTGCCAATTGTAGCCGATTTGCATAAATGTGTTGCTAAGCAACTTACTTTTTTATCCCTCTGAAGCAGACATGTACACATTGCAGAAACCGTATACATAGCTGAACAGTCATAATCTATACAGGATAGCTCCCTCAACCTTTATTAATGACTGTGTATCTTGCATTCACCGTTGTTGCACTCAGTCAGAATGAGTCATGCTGCGAGGTTTTTGGTAAGCTATTTCGCCTAGCAAAAAATGACACTATGAAGAAAAAGTCAAAAAAGAAGAAAAAGCAACATTGGCTGATAGGTTTCATTCTTTCTGCGATACAGTGTTAAAGGATCATTATTTTCTTGTTAGCCCCTATTTTTAGAAGAATCTTTCTAACTTGGAGTTTTTCTTACCTTGACGCCCTGGTTATTACTGAAGTCTGTTATACCAGCAAAGCTTCTTTCGTGGTAACCACGGATTATCGCGTTCATGTGGAGTTTCTGTGGAAATGGATCTCTGTTATAGTTGGCTTCACGAACAATCCTTTAAAAAGATAAAGCCCTTCCTCCTCAGCTTCAATGTTTGGGAGATATACTTCAGCATCAGTGGAGTTCTGGGGAAGGTTTAGTGGTGCTGATGTGCATTTATCTGGGGCGGAGGCAAGAGGGGTGGTCTCTTCCTAATTGTTCGTGAAGCCAACTATAACAGAGATCCATTTCTGCAAGAGTTCAACATAAGTGATAGAGTTATTTTAGTCTTCATTTTTATTTTATTTTTTTATTTTTATTTTTTTATTTTTTTTATAAGTAAGACAACATATTATCAAAGGCACCTGGTCTTTTGAGCGCCATTTGGGTCAGTGTCCTAATGATAGTTCTTCCATATCTATTGGGCCACTCCTCATTTTGTTCGCTTAAACCATGCCCCACCCATTTGGGTTGGTGACAAATACATTTTGTTTCAAACAGTCTGCATCTTGCACAAAGATTTCTACAGTATGATCTCCAATTTCTCACATTGTAGTGGAAATTGTGCTTTTTGGACTTCACTAAGACATAAAAAACCCACATAGCCTGAAAATAGGAGTTAGTCCCTGGATAGAGTAATGATCCGATTCCTTTTAATGCAAACGTCCCCAAGGGGTCAGTTTCATCAAACCAGATTTCTTTGAATCTAACTTCTTCAATCGGATCAATGATCCATGTGCTTGATGGTATACATCGGAGGCTGGAGTAAGTTTCAGACAACCTAGAGTGCAATTCCAGCATAACCTCAGTATAGTTGTGAGGTTCTTTTCCTGCATAATAGAAATTAATGATGTCATTTATTCCTTGGGCGGGTGTGATGTTTACAGTGTCTGCACAGGCTAGCCTATCACAGTAAAAGATACATTCAGTGTTTTCTAGAGAACTTGACCATGGTTTCATTATATAGTATGTGGCATATTGGAATCCTAGTTGAGTTAGTCTAGATATTGTTTTATCTGATAGATTTTCTGCAATCAGTTTAAGTAGGACCTTTTTAGGTTTATACTCAAAACAGAGGTCTATTGCAACATCGACAAGATCACAGTAATATGTCGGATTCATGACTTCAGCATCAAAAGTCAACACTGAGATTTCACCTCGTCTGAACTGATGTTTTAATGAATTGATTGTCTTTGGGTTAAATAGATCACCGTCAGTAAGGTTGTTCCTTAGGATCTGTTCCCAGTATTCGACACAATGACGACAAAATGTGTTCAAAGGCTTAGAATTGAAAGTGTCCTCTAAAAGGGACATATTGGTTTCTACTAAACTATTATAAACTACATACAATGGGTTCATGAGATGCAAAAACCCTGATAAAATTGATCCGTCTCCTTCAGCTAGGCACACAAGACCCCCTGGTTCGAAGTGAGTACTTCCTAATACTTCTAGAAATTTGTTTATACTAGTGCTGGTTATTCCAAACGGCCTAGCAATGTGGTGTAAATAGTGGCCTTTCCTTCTGGCTTTTGTGCTTGGTTCCATCCTAGGTAGTCTCACCGTACCCATGGGCGGTCTGATTCTAGATGTTGTTGCTGTTTGCCTGGTCTTGATGTTGATGTTTTTGATATCTTCAAACTTGTGGGCAACTATGATCCTAGAAGATAGAAACTCAGATAGTGGAGGCAAGTTGATTGTTTCGTTCACTTGGGTGAGTTTAATCCTACCCCTACTAAGGTGTTTGATTGCTCTTCTCAAATCTGAATAAGTGATATCAGCAGGGATGTAGAGAATTGGTGCTAACTTATTTTCTAAGTATATCCCTACGCAAGAAGCGTACAATACACACAACCAATACAACGAATTATTGAAATTCCGGCAATTCTTAAACTAAGTCCAACTATATTAGTGTCCAATAAAAGGGCAACAAAACGTTTTATAAAAGTGAACTGCAAACAATTGACACTAAAAAATTGTATCACCTAACATCAATCTATATAACTTACTTGCAGAGAGATACCGCTTTGCTTAAAACTTGAACGAGCTCGCCAACTCTTCCCAAAGCTGGGTGTTCCCTATAGAGGCTGCTAATGTCCTCCCAACCGAAACCTACATTTGCCTTGATGACGGCGAAAAAATGCTTGCACAGCATTCTCGAGTGTTGGAATGAAGGGCAAGAGCAAGAACAGCACTCATCACCATTACCAAATTTTACGGTATAAATAGTGGAGGCATCTTGTTCGCTGGAGACATTGAACGTCTTATGTCCAATTACTGTAACTAAGGCTACCTAAGAATATGAAACAGTAAGTACTTAACCTGAAAATACAAGGCATTATAGCAGCAAATGGTGCCTATTGAAGATTCACTTATATGGAACTACGTTTATTGTATCGCTAACCTGTACAGAAAGCACATTACATCAACAACATCATGTATTGCAATATATTGCCGAACACTAAGAAATGTGATGTAATACTTATAAACCGAAATCCATTATTGCTGGTAATTTCTGATTCAAGTATACCATACATGTACCTGTGACGGCTTCACTTTCTCCATTTTGTCCCACATATCCTCAAAAATTGTTCTTGGCCTGTTCTGCAGCCAGGATGGGACTTCCACAGACCAACTTCTGTACAAGTGAGAGCTCTTCACATTCATCTGCTCATAGCTAGAAAATGTATGAGATCTGAATTAAAAATACAGTTTGCAAATATATTGGACTGCTCTCCGCTGTCAATGGAGGCAGAACGGATGGCACCGCGGCCTACACCGTGCGGCATGTCTCAACTAACATGTCAATGCCAAACCAAAACCAAAATGAATAATAAAATCAAAATGACAATTTATTACAAAAAAATATTCCAAATAGCTTACCGAACAGAGTAGAATAGAGCAAGCCTGAAGTGTGAACAGAGCTGAGGTGAGACGACCACTGACCAGGATCTACAGCAGACCTACCCTTTTTATAAGCTCAGGTGTGCACGTGACTAGTGGCTCCTACTAACACAAAGTCAGAATAAGAGTCGATGTGCTAGTTAAAGCCACGTTCACACGCACACCTGAGAAGTCTGCTGTATTCCCCTGCCAGTATTACACTATCTCATCACAGCCCTGCAGTACAATATTTTAGATATTTTCTTTACCAATAAATAACATACAACTTTAACCGTTGTAACTTCAGAGAACTACACAAACAAGAATACTTGAGAAACTAGCAAAAGCTTCTCCAAGCCGAATAACAACCTTATTACAAAATAAACAAATTTAATATCCTGATTTGGTCACCCTGTCTCTCATAAAGGTGCTGCTAATCTGAAAATCAGGAAATTATGTTAGAAAATAATTTTCCACTTTAATAATCTCAACTGTTTGTTTACAAATGTAACTGTAACTTTCTGTTATTGTTCAATGAAAAATAATAACAGATATGGTAGATGAACTTTTGAAAAATAGTACCGCTGGTATTTTGCTGGCAGCAAGTGTGTTATTAGAACATCCAGCAGTTCACTGCCGCCTCTTGCTGAGAAATCCATATTTCAGATCCTCGTTCATCCTCTCTACACCGTTATTCGTGTTCACAGCCAAGAGGAGTTCTTCTGGCCTAACAGAGCACTGCCGCCTCTTGCTGAGAAATCCATATTTCAGATCCTCGTTCATTCGCTCTACACCGTTATTGGTGTTCACAGCCAAGAGGAGTTCTTCTGGCCTATAAGCATTGCTCCATTTCTGAAACGTATTATCTTAACATAGTGGACATGTTAGCTATACTGAACGGTACCGTACAAACAACTTTACGAAAAAAAAGCCTACTTGGTTAGTAAATTGTGACATTTTACATAAACTGACACAATGCTTATCAGATGGTATTTTGTCAAGTTTTAGAGTTTGCACATTAACATGAACAATTCATTAATTGCTACCCAATTAAAAGTTTAAAGTTGTTATCCAATTATGGTTTAACCTGTAATATAAAAAATTAATAGAACGTGTAAAACTAATTTATAAATTTAGCTGATTTAAAAATATCTAATAGGTTAATAACACTCACGTAAATTTCAGTTATACTCACCTTGATTTCTGGCAGCCAGGTTTTACCAAACCAGTGCTGAAGTTTGGAGCTCTCTTGGTATATCTTGCAGGACTGGAGAGCTCTCAGGGAAGCTTGCAGCTTTGCATCAGAGCTAGCTCTGGCAACTTGTCTTAAGCGGCACTTTATTTCCTCAACATGTTCTGGATTAGCTGCCACCCCATTTGATCCCTTACTGAGCCATCTTACCCAGGTTTGCTCACGGTGGAAATCACATAAAAATACTTTAATGCCTAAAATGCAAGGAACAAAGTTACGCATAGTAAAAGAAGCTGATAATCATGACCACATTAGCATGATTACGTCTTCACCCAACAAAATAATACTCGTTTTTCAGAAATCTGTACCAATTACATTAACCCCTCCCAAAAACATTTCACTAGTAATGACAGGTTGAGTATTCACTTTTGCACATTGGCACATTTAAGGGCATGTTCTCACAGGTAAATGTGATCTACATGTAGATATCCTATTGTTTACCTAGAAATGTTTCTTCCAGAGCTAAAGTTTCTTCTGATGCAAAATCCACCATTGCAAACTGATGCAAAGGAGTCCAGCTTTTTACAACAGCCAAAGCTTTTGCGATGGTTGTTCTTGTTGCAAATGAAACAGTTGAAAGAGCTTATCGTTTTTGAACTGAAATGAATAATGGCACTAATCAGAGTGTAACTAGCAACACCTTTATACTCGCAACTGCATTTTTCAGCAAATTCTTTATAATTATTGGACTCATCATCATTGTTCTAAATATGCTTGTTGTCACTGCTATTCTCAAATATAAAAAGTTGCAAACATCGTCGAATTGACTGGTGCTTAATTTGTCAGTGGGTGATGGATTGTTTGGCAGCATGGCATTGATGCTTGTAGACGGTTCTTGCACATGAATGTTATTTCTGCAAATAAGTGCTTATTTATTGTTATGCAAAAGTTTTAGTTATGCAAACTAAATTAACGAATGCATCCATAATCGAAAGTAAGTAATGAATCACTAATGCATTTTAGTTTACTGAATAGCGCTCCAAACTGAGTTTTGCGAAACTCTGTTTCTACTTGTCAGAAAAATTGTCAACTAGTTTACAGCTACAATTTCTTACAATTTTTATTCGTAGCAGCATTCTACACCATTAAAATTGTTGTTGAAAGTGACGATAATGTAATTTGCCAAAGATATGCCGAGATGTCACGTGTCTCTTCGAAAAACATAATATATGGTGATCGTCATCATCACTATCATCATCTCTCTCGGTCAAGTCAGTCTCGTTGGTAGCCAGCTCCGAATCACAACTCACATACTTCTCGAACGTTGTTTCCGATAAGTTTAGTTCACAGTGGCGATGAAGTCCCAAATGTTTCTTTCTTGTACAGACATCTCTGCGAGTAAGATATTCCCTCCGCTCGGCAGGCCTTTACACACCGCATTTGCATGTACCAGATAGTCAGAGCTTTCTCCGGTGGCTCTATATCTGATGTTCGCAATTCCTTCCATTTGTTTGTGACTTGATTTTTTCGTAAGCTTCCTTCAGTTTCTCCTTAGACGCGAAAATGCTGGATACCGTCTGTTTATTTAGGCCGTATTCTTCATAAATTTTGCTTTGTTTTGCACCAGTCTTGATTTTTTCGATAATCTCGATTTTTGTGACGAGCTCAATAGCTTTCCACTTCTGCTTGATACTGCTCATTGTGCCGTTTTGGTGGTGAGCAAAGGGCAGAAAAATGGCGAAACAATGTTCGTCTCGTCCATAAACAATACCAACCTCGTTCCCAGCAGGGTTGCCAGTATGGCATTTTCTTCCAGATCCAAAACCGAAATGCTGCTAGTAGAGTAGTAGTAAAATCTTTATTTGCCATTTTAAAACATTGACCATCATATTAAAAGACAGACAATCAGTGTTAGTTCATATAAAAAACATACACTGTTCTGGGCAAATGCGTCTGGTGCAAGCTAAACTATAAGTGCAACTAGAAATTCAAAAATAAAATATAAACTAGTTTTGCAAGGTCTAGGAAAAAGGAAATTATGATTTGAGTAAGTATCATCGTGTTCGTATGTCGGATATTCAAAACGAGTCATTAAATGTTTTTTTTAATTTAGACTTGAATATTGATAAAGAGCTGCTGTGTTTTAGTGATGTCGGTAATGAATTCCTAGGTTGTATTGCTTGCTTAGTTATGGAATTCTTTCCACATTGGTTGTTCGTTTTAACATCATTAGAATGTACATCGTTCTATTAGTTATTTAGAATGTACATCGTTCTATTAGTTATACAGAAGTAAAATTGATTCAAAGTCCAAAATTCTGAATAGGTTACAATTCAATTACATTTACATGCATAGCAAATGTTTAGTAGACCTTGTGTAGTTCTGCAACAATTTTAGGAGAATTCCACTCATGAGTTATGTGCTGATAATAACAAAGCTGATTCAATGATGGTGTTTTGTGTATGTCATAGTTTGAACACTCACAAAAATAATGGCGGGGGCTCTCAGTCGAACTGTTGCAGCTACAAGAGGGGTCATCGATGTATTCCTAGAAAACTTGTGAAAAATTGGCAATGAACATATTTGTTCAAATCTGTTAAATTAAAACTATAAATAGCTGCCATACATAATTTGATGTTGAGTTTTAACAGCCTGTAAAACAGACGTTTTATACAGCAAATGTGCTGGCGGAAAGTATTATGGCAATACACACCTACATATGAACAAACGCACTCTCTCCCTATAACTTGCTAAATTTGGCTTAATTGTACACATGGATCTGCACTTATAAATTATTGTTGGTCTTCAAGACTGACAAATGTGTGTGTGCCCTAGACAAGCATACGTAACACCACCATACACCAAGTGTGCCACACTACAGTACTCTATATTTACAAGTTTCAGATTTTCCATCACTGAATTTCCTTAAGGCAACTAAGAAGTCGTATTCATCCGGAATGAAGCGCCAATTTTCGCGCCAGATGAAGAACTTCCTACTGATATAGGAAAACAATTAAACTCCTTTTTGGTATCACCAATTTCCTGGCAAGCTGACTGTACAACAGAAAGTTTCCTAAAAAATTTTATTTCCAGCATGCCAGTGATTTTCTTACATCCTGCTATGTCTTCTTCGTTAGGTGTTCTCTTCAGTGGTTTACACTCTTTGTGCATCTCAGGTATGTACAATAAGTGGCCCACTGTTTCTTTATACTCGTCGTTCATTGTTATTACGTTCACTAAATTGTGTATATCCAGTGCTGTCAGCCCTTTATTGTTTGGCTTTTCAAGGCAGACTCCATGCTAACATTGTGTAACGTCACTTCTTGTACCTGTGTGTGAATGCGCAGCTGCGTATAGTGGAATGTCACCTTCTTTATTACAAATGTCAAGACCACTTCCGTACAGCAGAGCTGTGTTGTCAAACTTACCATTTTTATTTATAAAATAATGTAGGCTTAGCTCAGACCTCTCTATTGCAGCAATCGACTTATTGCTAGAGCCAGGAACTCCTAACAGATGTTGGAGTAAAACACGTAGTGTTTCTGTGCTTCCAACTTTAACTACAGCTATAAGAGCTGTCTGTTCATCCTTATTGCTAGAGCTGGGACTACAGCTATAAGAGCTGTCTGTTCGTCCTTTTATGCTAGAGCTGGGACTACAGCTATAAGAGCTGTCTGTTCATCCTTTTATGCTAGAGCTCTGACTACAGCTATAAGAGCTGTTTGTTCGTCCTTTTATGCTAGAGCTGGGACTACAGCTATAAGAGCTGTCTGTTCGTCCTTTTATGCTAGAGCTGGGACTACAGCTATAAGAGCTCTCTGTTCATCCTTTTATGCTAGAGCTCTGACTACAGCTATAAGAGCTCTCTGTTCACCCTTATTGCTAGAGCTGGGAACTCCTGACAAATGTTGCAGTAAAATGCATAGTGTTTCTGTGCTTCCACCTTTAATTAGCACCATGACAAAGTAATAATTCCAGCGTTTCATGATGCCCGTGTGCAGCTGCAGTCATTAGAGCTGTCACATCAAATGCATCACAACCATTACAATCAGTATTGCGGTCAAGAGCCAAGAGACATTCAACAGTAACATTGCCATGGGAAAAGTCTGTTTGTTATCCTTGTTGTTACATGATGTTAGAATGCAACTTCTCTGCCATAACAAGTTTATGGCTTGTTCATCTCTGTTACCAGCAGCAATCAAAGGTGCAGACCAGCCGTCTTTGGATTTGGCATTACAAATAGCACCAAAAGCCAGAAGAATCAATATGGTTGCATAATTGCTAGCACGTGTAGCATACATAAGAGGCGTCCATGTATCTTTATTACTGACATTACAGTCAGCATTACTTCTAAGCAGCAATTTAAGTCAGCAACACCAGCGACTTAACTCCTTCCCTACATTCGAGTCTCCCTTCTTAGCTGCCCAGATAAGAGCAGTCTGTCCAAGCCTGTCACTGACATTACAATCAGCTCCATTAGCTAGTAAGAGCTGAACTACATTCAAATGTCCTTTATAAGCTGCTAGCATCAGAGCAGTTTGTCCATACTTGTCACAGACATTACAATCAGCTTCACTAGCTACTAAGAACTGAACTACATTCACATGTCCTTTAAAAGTTGCTTTCATGACAGGAGTCCATCCATTGTTGTCACTTACATTACAATCAGCTCCACTAGCTAATAAGCTCTATAAGCTACTAGCATCAGAACAGTTTGTCCATGCTTCTCACAGACATTACAATCACCTCCACTAGCTAGTAAGAGCTGAACTACATTCAAATGTCCTTTATAAGCTGCTAGCATCAGAGCAGTTTGTCCATACTTGTTACAGACATTACAATCATACAATCAGCTCCACCAGCTAGTAAGAGATGAACTACATTCAAATGTCCTTTATAAGCTGCTAGCATCAGAGCAGTCTGTCCATACTTGTCACAGACATTACAATCATACAATCTGCTCCACTAGCTACTAAGAGCTGAACTACATTCACATGTCCTTTATAAGCTGCTAGCATCAGAGCAGTTTGTCCATACTTGTCGCAGACATTACAATCATACAATCTGCTCCACTAGCTACTAAGAGCTGAACTACATTCACGTGTCCTTTATAAGCTGCTTTCATAAGAGTCGTCCATCCATCATAATCAGCTCTACTAGCTAGTAAGAGCTGAACTACATCCACATGTCCATTGTAAGCTGCTTTCATGGCAGGTGTCCATCCATTGTTGTCACTTATGTTACAATCAGCTTCACTAGCTACTAAGAGCTGAACTACATTCAAATGTCCTTTATAAACTGCTAGCATCAGAGGAGTTTTTCCATACTTGTCACAGACATTACAATCATACAATCACCTCCACTAGCTAGTAAGAGCTGAACTACATTCACATGTCCCTTATAAGCTGCTAGCATCAGAGCAGTTTGTCCATACTTGTCACAGACATTACAATCATACAATCAGCTCCACTAGCTAGTAAGAGCTGAACTACATTCACATGTCCTTTATAAGCTGCTAGCATCAGAGCAGTTTGTCCGTACTTGTCACAGACATTACAATCATACAATCAGCTCCACTAGCTAGTAAGAGCTGAACTACATTCAAATGTCCTTTATAAGCTGCTAGCATCAGAGCAGTTTGTCCATACTTGTCACAGACATTACAATCATACAATCACCTCCACTAGCTAGTAAGAGCTGAACTACATTCACATGTCCTTTATAAGCTGCTAGCATCAGAGCAGTTTGTCCGTACTTGTCACAGACATTACAATCATACAATCACCTCCACTAGCTAGTAAGAGCTGAACTACATTCACATGTCCTTTATAAGCTGCTAGCATCAGAGCAGTTTGTCCGTACTTGTCACAGACATTACAATCATACAATCAGCTCCACTAGCTAGTAAGAGCTGAACTACATTCAAATGTCCTTTATAAGCTGCTAGCATCAGAGCAGTTTGTCCATACTTGTCACAGACATTACAATCATACAATCACCTCCACTAGCTAGTAAGAGCTGAACTACATTCACATGTCCCTTATAAGCTGCTAGCATCAGAGCAGTTTGTCCATACTTGTCACAGACATTACAATCATACAATCAGCTCCACTAGCTAGTAAGATCTGAACTACATTCAAGTGTCATTTATTTGTTACAGTAAAGTACGTATAACTCAAAATTGTTACATTAAAGTAAAGTATTTGTTACTATCTTACGCTGATATTAAATGTTTTAAGATTACACATAGACAAGTTAATCTCTGTACAAATATCGCTATAGCTTCTAGGTGGAAACCATGACATTTTTAATACATATAGGACAGTAGGATCAGAGCGATATATTATGTATGCATTTGTAATCACCCTTAATTACGACTGCTAAATATGTTTTGATTCACTAAGAAAACTCAACTGTTTTACAAAAACATGCAATAGTGTTTGAAACAAAGCATAATTGAAGCAAAGTAAATCTGAGTTTTTTTAAGCAAAGTAAAGCAACATGGGCTGGCTTTGCAATATATCGGTAAACTGACTTTCGAAGGTGCTGAAAATTGACTCAAGACTGTGTAGAAAAAGCGTTCTAACAAAACTAACTCGTAATATCCATCATTGCACATGCATTAAAAATAGTAATACACAATCGTGCAGCACGGTTTCTTTTTTTCGACAGCAAATTCTCCAAGACCCCTACTGTTAACACAGCAAAACACGACAGTTCCTTTCATAAGGTGTTTATTGCAGTCTTTATTTTCTAAAGGAGAAAAACAAAAGAATACATAAAATTTTCAGTAATGCAATTTGAACAAAACTACAGAAATTTGAACAAAAAAAAATTACACAGAAAATTGCTTTCTAATTAATAAACTTAGATTTACAAAAATCACTTACTTCGTTTGGCTAGAGAGCGCACACTGTTTATGGTTGAAGCATGACATTAAATTTCTCACATAAAAATTGCATTATCCACATTACAAGTCTCTGCTATAACCAGTCAACTCTTTTGGCTCCCTCATGCGGGAAAAAAACAAATTATATGGGTAATTTGCCCATAACACCTACCAAGGGTCATTAGAAGTTTTTTTATACCCTGTGTTCAACTGTTGGGTTATTTTTCTGTTTTGAGATCACAATTCAGAATCATTTCACTGTGTACAAGTATGCGCTGCACTGACTTGGTATTCGAGTGTCATTAAACCAACTGAGGATAGCCGGTATTGCATGAAAGAACAACAACAAAAATATTTAAATGTCCTTTTTTAGTTTAACCTTTATCTTACCGCGTATACTTCTAGCTGTCCGTTTTATTCATTTTTACATGGATGTGTTCTATTAACATACCTATTGTATGTAACAAGTTTCAGGCAAATCCCTTCACGGGTTACGGAGATATGGAATGTTCCATTTATGGAACATTGGGAAGATCAGCACGTATTACTTACAAAAGGACACACTGAAGATTGATGCATGTTGCATTGCATTTTCGATGTTTATTTACAGCAATACATGACAACACAATGTATGTATACAACACATGATATTTCTTCATGTGCACGACTGAACATGCACATGCCTATCACACTGCATGTGCATATACACCTCGCCCTAGCGGCGGTGGTACACGATAAAGCAGTCCTTCTGCCTCTCACTGTGGAGCCGCACTCCGCACTTGTTGCACATTAGTTTCGTGTTTGTTTTACATACTTTACATCGTCCCTGAGTCGTTGTCACAGCCTGGTGATTTCGACCATCAAACCTCGCGTCGACTGGAAGGCCCATAGGCCCGTGACCTACGCCTCGAACAGCAAATGGTTCAGTGTCCGCTTTTAGTAGGCACAAAGCCACATTCCGCCGAAAGTCCAAATGAGTCATCACTGTCACGATGAAGGACACAGTAAAGCCGCCACGCTGCAACAATGGATACGTTCACTGCATTTAGGAAGAGTGGCCAGTACCACTTTTTTCCTCTGATCATTGGCCTGTACGATCCTAGAAGGCGATCAAATAGGTCCACTCTGCCCATACCCTGATTGTATGCATTGACAAGGTGAGGCTGGGCAACGTCCTTCTCTCCCCCTTTTGTTCTCCTTTTCACCTGGTGAATCGGAAGATGGGTTTGATAGTTGCTAGCTACCGCTACAACTGAATTGTCGGTCCACATTGTTACGTAGACATTGCCATCAAATGTGTAATCAAATGTGCCCCTATCCTTCTTGGCAAGTTCTTTCTTGGAAATCATAGATTTCGAAGCACCACGTGTTCTGTTTTCTTGGACAGTTCCTGTTGCTTTCAAGTTTGCCGCATACAAATCACTCAACAGATCATACGAAGTAAAAAAATTATCAAAGAACAGTTCGTGGCGGTGAACGTCCGAGTTTTCCGAAATAACCTTCACCATATTCTGTACAACTCGAGTTCCTAACGGGATGTCACGATCTGCACCCTCTTCCTTCCCTTGGTACAGTCGCATTGCATATGGGTAGCCGTCAGCACCGCAGAAACACCATATTTTGTACCCAAATCTAATGGGCTTTCGTTTTATGTACATCTTGCCCCCGTGTCGCCCGAAATAAGGCACCATGCTTTCGTCTACGCTCAAAAGATTGTGGAACACACCAAACCGAACAATGTTGGCATTGAGAACGTCATATAACGGCATTACTTTTGCGAACTTATTTCCACGAGCAAGGTTCTGATTATCGGCGAAGTGAATATACCTTTTTATTTCCTGAAACCTGTTTCTGCTCATTGCGTTGGAAATGACTGGAACTCCCAAATCAGGCTGTGTTGACCAGTAGTGGTGTTCTTCAGGAAGACTGTGGTAACCCGACACAACTAGACATCCGATGAACCGTCATACTTCTGACTTTGTGACTGTAAAGCTGGGCTTGTTTTTATCCCGACGTGCGTAGAGTAGTGTCTGCTCAACAACATCATTCATCAAATTGTCGGAAAAGATTTCTCTCCACAACTCGTATGGAGTCTCGCCTTCCAATGCATTCAGTTCATGAGACAACGTGATATCAGCAGTGGATAATATCTTGTCGAAGTCAGTCTTCTTTCTCCAATTTGGAAGTTGTCTTCGTTCTCCACGACGGGCGGATTTACTTGGTGGTTCTTCATTCTCGACTACATCGTCATCCGCTTCCTCCTCCACTTCCATCTCTCCCGCCGGCTCGAAGTCAACATCTTCTTGGCTGTCCTCCAAATCACTGTCTTGATCAGCTTCGTCTCCTGCGGCGGGAGGAAGCAGGACCACATTGACTGGGTGTTCACTCTGTTCCAGTGTGTCGCGTGCCTCCGCTAGAGTACGAACACGTGAGGACTTTCTCCCGTAGAAGAACGTGGTATCGATAACCTAGAAAAATTTGGTCGAGCTCTATTTAGGTCAACTTACAACACACTATGCTAATAACGTAACACGCTAAATTAGATAAATTACAATTTACATTGACTACAATAGCTAGAACAATAGCAAAAATACGTGTTTTGTAACGCTGGTATCCACAAAATGTTGTGTTTCACTCAACTTGTTAGGAAAGTATCAAGAACAATGGCAGTGAGCGCTACGCTACTTGGCAATAAGCTGCACACTGTAAGCATGACTGTGGGGAGCCACGCTCCACTGTACACTGCAACCTAAAACGTGCTGATCCTACCAATGTTCCATAAATGGAACATCAAAATATTACAGTATTTTTTTAGTACTTAGCAACCGAATGTACGATCTGTTATATTGCCAATCAATACCTTGGAGTGTAAGCTTTTAGGCAGTGCAGCCAATTTCCACTGAAGTTCACTCTGCACTTTTTCAGGCCAATTTGAAATTGCGCGGTCAAATTTCGTATTTTTAGGCCTTAGTTGGGCAACCATGAAAAATTTGAATCTCAATATAAAAAGTTCAGTTTCCCAACAAAGTAAGAAACATGTCAGGACATCACGATAGAGGTAGAATTGCCTCGATAAATTAAGCATGTGAGCTGCGATGGCGCCATAAAAAGTATGTTCCATTTATGGTAAGATAAAGGTTAAGAAGCTTTATTAAGTTTTTATAATAATTTTGTGAAAGTTATTTATGAAGTTGAAATTGAACACTTGTAGAAAACAACTAAACACAAGATTACATGTTTGCACAAAACTAAACACTTTTATTGCACTAAATACACAGTAAAATGCACAAGTAAAATGAAGATCACAACTGCTGCACAGCACTGAGTGTGTGACAGAGAGACAGTGTGTCCCATGAGTTGCACGACTGCACTGCCTGAGACAGAGAGACAGTGTGTCCCATGAGTTGCACGACTGCACTGCCTGAGACAGAGAGTGACTAGCAGTGAAATCTAGCCAGTTTATATAGGTAGAGAACTATGCAAAAACTTGGCTTCACATATCCCATTACAGTGAAATAGGGGAGATACAATGAGTTTGAATATTCACTGGACCGAACAATTGTACTAAGGGTGAGTTGAACTAGTAAATGTTAAAGTAACTAATCAATAGTTGGCAGCACCTAAAATATACAGTTACAACTTTCACAAATTTCAAATACAATTAATAACATGCAATATAGCCCTCTTCAGCTGATAAGTTATATATAACTCCATATAATATTGCCTATATGACTATTTCTGTTTTATGATTTTCTGCTTTTCCGCTGTAGTTACTATTATGATTAGATGGCCAGCAGAAATTTCCCAAATTAATGAAAGTAGCGTTAAGAGCATTTGCAATGTCTTTAGTTTACTTTATTACTTTATTGTCAATTATAAGTTCCGTGATATGGGTTCGCTTGTTTGTATATCTGTTAATGACATTATTAATTATTTCCCATTTATCTTTAGAAGAGGTTGCCTTATTACATTTTTGCTGTATATATTTGTTTTTTAAAGATTTGTTTAGATTATTAAATGCATTTCTCGCTTTTTTATAATTATGTTTAGATTTGGTAGTTGTCCACAATTTATTTAAGTGTTGTTTCGTTGTTCTTAGTAAATCCAGTTCTTGAGTAGTCCATGGACTTTTAGTATTTCGCTTACGTTCGGGTTGAGCAAAAGTTTTTATACGTTTATAGGGGGCGTGCAAATTAAGACAGTATTCAATATTATTTGTAATAAGTTCAACTTGGGCATCAATATTAGTAGTGTAATAGATTTCTTTCCAACTCATTTTAGCTAAATCGTCAAGAAAATATGTCTCATTGAATTAGTAGTGTCTTATGAGTTTGTATGATGGATTAGAGTCAAAATTTGATGAGGGGGATTTTTGACCCGCTATAATAACAAAATTGTGATCAGAATAATCACAAGGGCAGCTGTCGTAGGACAGACAAATTTTGTATTGTCATTTGAGATGAAGTGGTCAATTAATGTAGATGATGTTTTAGATATTCTTGTCGGTTACATTTAGACAGAATTTATTTAATAGTTCAATGTATTGTTTGCATTCAGGACTTTTGGTATTATTAATGTCAATGTTAAAATCTCCCATTATAAGGATACGCTTGTTTTCGAAAACAGCTCGTCAAACTTCTACCGAAAAATGTTTTAGGAAGGTTTTATATATTTGATTTGGGGACCGGTAAATAATTCCAACTAGGTAATCTTCTATGTTGTACCATAAAGTTTCGATTTTATTAGTTCTTATGCCTTTTGCTTCAGTTGATTTGAAATGTGCTGGGATGTAAATTGCTACCCCTCCTCCGTTTCTCGAATTGCATCTGTCTTTTCGCATTAGGATGTGCTTAGGTAATTGTAAAGATTTGCTTGATATTTTTTTGTTCAACCAAGTTTCGGTGATAACAATTACTAGGTTTTCCGATGCGTGTACATTATCTTTGAGAAGCCAGTGTTTTTTTTTGTTAAACTTTGAATATTAATATTAAGAAATTTTATATTTTTCTTGAATTTATTAATAAAATTGTTTATTTCCAGAGTTAAATTATTGTGTGTGTTGCTGCTGCTGTTAATGTTGTTGTTAATGGGCTTGGGTTTGACTCTATACAACCTATAATGAGTAATATACTTAAAATAATTAATTTGAAAGCCATTTAAGCATGTTTTGCACAAGCAGCAATGCAGCATTGAACGCATTTGCCTTTTCAGGAAATACACAGAGTTAAAAATATTTTTTACAAGTGGTTGAGCGTCATAATTAAAGTTGAAATTATTAAAATCAGACCAATTTTTAAGTTTAAAACTATGATAATTCTTAATTATTACAGGTAAGTTGGTGTTGCCATTGTACAGCTGTAAGATGCATATCGAAGCAATAAATAAAATTTTATGGGAATTACATTTAGCTTTTACACATATGAATTTTTTTGAAATATAAATTAAGATCTGTATTACAGTACTTATTAAGTCAAGACTATAAAGCAGAAAATCAGGATTAAGGCAACATGGGTCCACTAGTAAAATATATGAAGGTATTACGCTTAAATTTATCAGCACCATAATTAGTTTACTATTGTGTGACTTAGAAAGAGTAACGTAAATTATGAGAGTTAGACTGATTGCCAATAGGCTAATGTTGACGATAGGCCTATAACATGCACACATTTCATCATTAGTGCGTACATTATATGAAGTACAGGCGGCACTAAATAGTAGCATAAATAGCAAAAACGTTATTTTTAAACTGAACATAAAAACGTCAATACCAATGAAATTCAATCGGGAAACTCGTAATAAATTTGTTTGCTACAACGGGAGTTTCTTAGATACAATTTTAATTACAGAAAACTGTTTAAGAACTTTTGCACAGCGTTGCTAATGAGCTCATTCAATTGTTCTTTCTTTTCAGCGTCACAATTTGATGCAGGCGAGCCAGTGGTTGGGGTGCTAATCTGTTTTGGTTGTTTGTGTAGGACCTGTGCGCATGTGCTATTGTGTTGTTTATTATTCACGAGTAGGTCTTGATCAGTGGTTTTGTTGTTTGTTGTAGTGTAACAATCCTGATCAGGTACGGGCGTTGGCAGCAAAGCTGGTCTTCTCAATGTTCGCTGTAGTATAAAATTATCATTCATTTCCTTGCTTTGTGTGATTGATGCTGTTTGTCCTATAATGGGCTTTACTGGCCTACTATTATACCGTTTAGGCGCAATCCACCTTTTATTGTCACTGGTCAAGCAGTGAGAAATTACCTGGGTTAATTTATCAACACCTGTTCTACTTAGGTGTAATCCATCCATTGCTATCAATTCATTATTAATCCATCATTATTAACGAAAAATTTTGCCACTTCGCTCAATATCAAGTCCTCATTACTGGTTAATTTATACAATTCGCTTTTCAATTGATATACGGTCTTATTAATGGTATCCGTAATTTGAATTTTTCCAAAAACATATTTGTTGTTAAATATCACAGGAATGTCACATATGAAAATGTTAGCTGGCGAAAAGACTTTCCTAATTTTACTTACGCAATATCTAAACCTTTCAATCGTTACAGCCGTAGTAGTAGTAGTAGTAGCAGTAGTAGTAGCAGTAGTAGTAGCAGTAGTAGTAGTAGCAGTAGTAGTAGTAGCAGCAGCAGCAGCAGCAGCAGCAGCAGCAATACGACCACGAGAAATTTTTGATCAGTCTTCGATTTTCTGAAGCTTCACAACCAGCAGAATGGGGGCATTTGATTGGCTACTGTATTTAAGCACCAGTACCACTAAACATCGTCGATAGAATGGATGGGTGAGCAGTGGAAAACTGCTTCTGACTGTTTAAACACTATTTATCTTGCAGAGTAACAGAGTACAGACATATGAATAAAAAATTATCCTATAAAATTTTATATTATTAATATTAATGCCTTTGCTCCACAAGGGAGTTATTTTTTTTCCAATTTTGGATGTGTCCATGAGTTTAACAAATATATGGTTTTGATTGAGAAGGGTCCAGAAAAGAGTCCATTAAAAGAAAACTGTTGCATGTTCAAAAAAGCTGGATGCACAAAAAGAAACAGGAAATCGGCAGAAAAATTCTACCGCAGGTGGCGCTTCAGTGCCACGTGAGTTAATTTGCATGAGGAAAATTTGTATGGAAACCGATAGAAGCAAATAAAATCGGAAATTATAATTCACCTGGCGCCATCTATGATGTAGCATAGCAATCGTTTTCATTGCATCAGCAAATAACTGTCTTGTTCCTAAAGACTGCATGTGTCCTAAACCAAGAAATCATTAACATTTAGTTGCCTATTAGTTTTGTGAAAATTCAACACGTCATTTATGCCACAACATAGAACAACATTATGCAATTTAGTATGTGCATAGCTATCTATCACTTTTTCATCTAGATCTCTTCTCGCATTACACGCAGATTACAGCAGATCAGATTACAAGCAGATTCACCAATTTCGTTACTGCCCATTCTTTGAAGCCTCCTCCGGTGATTATGATTTTGCCAGTTCGAGATGACCTGTTTGATGTCAGGCATAGAAATCGTGAATTGCTGATTGCCATTTGTTTGACTTTTATGGCAAGTAGCGGTTGGTTCTATCTGTGATATTTGAGAACATATTAATCTAACTTTGCTACAAGCAAGACAGTGGAGCAATTTAACGTGGAGGCTTCACCTTGAATCTGTCACCAGCTTGTCTGCTGCAAACACCTCGCTGTTTCTGCAAGCTAAACATTTTTTGCAGTTCTCGCTGCTTTTCACAAGGGAAACAAGGTGATCACCAGCTGCAGCTCATCAAACACTAGATGTCAGGTGTTCCGCGTGCCAACAAATGAAGCAACCGACCTTGCATGAATTTTTGTAATTTTTAGTGGTGATAATAAGATTTTGCGCGATTTTTTTTATTACGTCACTTATATAAATTAATATACTGAAATCAATGCACATAGGAATTTTGCACTAATTGCTGGATATAAAAAAATATTAAATGAATAGCATTTGTGAAAGTCATGTTTAAAGTTGTAGATCACTCACTTTGTAGAACAAGAATAAAAAACTATACTGCATATTTGCACACAAAAGTGTTTATTAAACTACATACACATGAGTAAAATGACTGTTGACAGGCGAGCACGCAGATCTCGCATGGACGTATACTTACACATTCTCTTGTATACTCACATTTGCAGCACCTTCAGCTCACCACAACACACCTAAAAGAACAGATAATGAAAGTATCATGTGTTCCGGGCACTGTAAACACCTTCACCTCACCACAACACACCTAAAAAGAACAGATAATGAAAGTATGATGTGTTCCGGGCACTGTAAACACCTTCAGCTCACCAAAACACACCTAAAAAAACAGATAATGATTCAGTTTCGATCTGTGTGCCTATTCCATGACTTGCACAAAACAAACTACAGCAGTTGTTCTTTCAACAACTAACAGATTTTTCGTCTTTGTTCTTTTTAGATTGTTCAGTTGTTAAAACAATAGTACACTGTAATAATACTGTGAAAGTTGTAATTGTACATTTTTAATTAGGTGCTGCCATCTATGAACTAATCCTGTTACTCTACCAGCTACTTACGCCAGTATAATTGTACGGTCCAGTGAATGCATATTCGCGGGATCTCTCATTATTTTTGAGTTATGGTTGTTGTAGCCTTTGCAGTCTGCATAGGTCACCTATACCTATATATACTGACTGATTTACTTTCTACTCTCTCTCATTCTCAGTGTTCAGTGCAGGACACTCTCATTCTCAGTGTTCAGTGCAGGACTCTCACTCTCAGTGTTCAGTGCAGGACTCTCATTCTCAGTGTTCAGTGCAGGACACTCTCACTCTCAGTGTTCAGTGCAGGACACTCTCATTCTCAGTGTTCAGTGCAGGACACTCTCACTCTCAGTGTTCAGTGCAGGACACTCTCATTCTCAGTGTTCAGTGCAGGACACTCATTCTCAGTGTTCAGTGCAGGACACTCATTCTCAGTGTTCAGTGCAGGACACTCTCATTCTCAGTGTTCAGTGCAGGACACTCTCACTCTCAGTGTTCATTGCAGGACTCTCAGTCTCAGTGTTCAGTGCAGGACTCTCTCACTCTCAGTGTTCAGTGCAGGACTCTCATTCTCAGTGTTCAGTGCAGGACACTCATTCTCAGTGTTCAGTGCAGGACTCTCATTCTCAGTGTTCAGTGCAGGACTCTCATTCTCAGTGTTCAGTGCAGGACTCTCATTCTCAGTGTTCAGTGCAGGACACTCATTCTCAGTGTTCAGTGCAGGACGCTCATTCTCAGTGTTCAGTGCAGGGCACTCATTCTCAGGGTTCAGTGCAGGACACTCTCACTCTCAGTACTCAGTGCAGGACACTCTAACTCTCAGTGTTCAGTGCAGGACACTCTCACTCTCAGTGTTCAGTGCAGGACACTCATTCTCAGTGTTCATTGCAGGACTCTCATTCTCAGTGTTCAGTGCAGGACTCTCATTCTCAGTGTTCAGTGCAGGACACTCATTCTCAGTGTTCAGTGCAGGACACTCTCATTCTCAGGGTTCAGTGCAGGACACTCATTCTCAGTGTTCAGTGCAGGACTCTCATTCTCAGTGTTCAGTGCAGGACTCTCATTCTCAGTGTTCAGTGCAGGACACTCATTCTCAGTGTTCAGTGCAGGACACTCATTCTCAGGGTTCAGTGCAGGAGACTCTCACTCTCAGTGTTCAGTGCAGGACACTCATTCTCAGTGTTCAGTGCAGGACACTCTCACTCTCAGTGTTCAGTGCAGGACACTCATTCTCAGTGTTCAGTGCAGGACTCTCTAACTCTCAGTGTTCAGTGCAGGACTCTCACTCTCAGTGTTCAGTGCAGGACTCTAACTCTCAGTGTTCAGTGCAGGACACTCTAACTCTCAGTGTTCAGTGCAGGACTCTAATTCTCAGTGTTCAGTGCAGGACACTCTCATTCTCAGTGTTCAGTGCAGGACACTCTCATTCTCAGTGTTCAGTGCAGGACACTCTCATTCTCAGGGTTCAGTGCAGGACACTCATTCTCAGGGTTCAGTGCAGGACACTCATTCTCAGTGTTCAGTGCAGGACACTCTCATTCTCAGGGTTCAGTGCAGGACACTCATTCTCAGTGTTCAGTGCAGGACACTCTCACTCTCAGTGTTCAGTGCAGGACACTCTCACTCTCAGTGTTCAGTGCAGGACTCTAACTCTCAGTGTTCAGTGCAGGACTCTCACTCTCAGTGTTCAGTGCAGGACACTCTCACTCTCAGGGTTCAGTGCAGGACACTCATTCTCAGGATTCAGTGCAGGACACTCATTCTCAGTGTTCAGTGCAGGACTCTCATTCTCAGTGTTCAGTGCAGGACTCTCATTCTCAGTGTTCAGTGCAGGACACTCTCACTCTCAGTACTCAGTGCAGGACTCTCATTCTCAGTGTTCAGTGCAGGACTCGCTAACTCTCTGTACTCAGTGCAGGACACTCTCATTCTCAGTGTTCAGTGCAGGACACTCTCATTCTCAGTGTTCAGTGCAGGACTCTCATTCTCAGTGTTCAGTGCAGGACACTCTCACTCTCAGTGTTCAGTGCAGGACACTCTCACTCTCAGTGTTCAGTGCAGGACACTCTCACTCTCAGTGTTCAGTGCAGGACACTCTCATTCTCAGTGTTCATTGCAGGACTCTCATTCTCAGTGTTCAGTGCAGGACTCTCACTCTCAGTGTTCAGTGCAGGACTCTCACTCTCAGTGTTCAGTGCAGGACACTCATTCTCAGTGTTCAGTGCAGGACACTCATTCTCAGTGTTCAGTGCAGGACACTCATTCTCAGTGTTCAGTGCAGGACACTCTCATTCTCAGTGTTCAGTGCAGGACACTCTCATTCTCAGTGTTCAGTGCAGGACTCTCTCACTCTCAGTGTTCAGTGCAGGACTCTCATTCTCAGTGTTCAGTGCAGGACTCTCACTCTCAGTGTTCAGTGCAGGACACTCTCATTCTCAGTGTTCAGTGCAGGACACTAACTCTCAGTGTTCAGTGCAGGACACTCTCACTCTCAGTACTCAGTGCAGGACACTAATTCTCAGTGTTCAGTGCAGGACACTCATTCTCAGTGTTCAGTGCAGGACACTCTCACTCTCAGTGTTCAGTGCAGGACACTCTCATTCTCAGTGTTCAGTGCAGGACTCTCTCACTCTCAGTGTTCAGTGCAGGACTCTCATTCTCAGTGTTCAGTGTAGGACTCTCACTCTCAGTGTTCAGTGCAGGACACTCTCATTCTCAGTGTTCAGTGCAGGACACTCTAACTCTCAGTGTTCAGTGCAGGACACTCACTCTCAGTGTTCAGTGCAGGACACTCTCACTCTCAGTGTTCAGTGCAGGACACTCTCACTCTCAGTGTTCAGTGCAGGACACTCTCATTCTCAGTGTTCAGTGCAGGACACTCTCACTCTCAGTGTTCAGTGCAGGACACTCTCATTCTCAGTGTTCAGTGCAGGACACTCTCATTCTCAGTGTTCAGTGCAGGACACTCTCATTCTCAGTGTTCAGTGCAGGACACTCTCATTCTCAGTGTTCAGTGCAGGACACTCTAACTCTCAGTGTTCAGTGCAGGACACTCTCACTCTCAGTGTTCAGTGCAGGACACTCTCATTCTCAGTGTTCAGTGCAGGACACTCTCACTCTCAGTGTTCAGTGCAGGACACTCTCACTCTCAGTGTTCAGTGCAGGACACTCTCACTCTCAGTGTTCAGTGCAGGACACTCTCACTCTCAGTGTTCAGTGCAGGACACTCTCATTCTCAGTGTTCAGTGCAGGACTCTCTAACTCTCAGTGTTCAGTGCAGGACACTCTCACTCTCAGTGTTCAGTGCAGGACTCTCTCACTCTCAGTGTTCAGTGCAGGACACTCTCACTCTCAGTGTTCAGTGCAGGACACTCTCACTCTCAGTGTTCAGTGCAGGACACTCTCACTCTCAGTGTTCAGTGCAGGACACTCTCACTCTCAGTGTTCAGTGCAGGACACTCTTATTCTCAGTGATCAGTGCAGGACACTCTCATTCTCAGTGTTGAGTGCAGCAGTCATTTTACTCATGTGTATGTAGTTTAATAAACACTTTTGTGTGCAAATATGCAGTATAGTTTTTTATTCTTGTTCTACAAAGTGAGTGATCTACAACTTTAAACATGACTTTCACAAATGCTATTCATTTAATATTTTTTTATATCCAGCAATTAGTGCAAAATTCCTATGTGCATTGATTTCAGTATATTAATTTATATAAGTGACGTAATAAAAAAAATCGCGCAAAATCTTATTATCACCACTAAAAATTACAAAAATTCATGCAAGGTCGGTTGCTTCATTTGTTTATAGTGTTACAGTGTTTATTGTGATAAAAACGTTGTTTTATACAGCACATATTCACGCAGAACACCTGGCACCTAGTGTTTGATGAGCTGCAGTTGTTGACGACCTTGTTTCCCTTGTGAAAAACAGCGAGAACTGCAAAAAATGTTTAGCTTGCAGAAACAGCGAGGTGTTTGCAGCAGACAAGCTGGTGACAGATTCAAGGTGAAGCCCCCACGTTAAATTGCTCCACTGTCTTGCTTGTAGCAAAGTTAGATTAATATGTTCTCAAATATCACAGATAGAACCAACCGCTACTTGCCATAAAAGTCAAACAAATGGCAATCAGCAATTCACGATTTCTATGCCTGACATCAAACAGGTCATCTCGAACTGGCAAAATCATAATCACCGGAGGAGGCTTCAAAGAATGGGCAGTAACGAAATTGGTGAATCTGCTTGTAATCTGATCTGCTGTAATCTGCGTGTAATGCGAGAAGAGATCTAGATGAAAAAGTGATAGATAGCTATGCACATACTAAATTGCATAATGTTGTTCTATGTTGTGGCATAAATGACGTGTTGAATTTTCACAAAACTAATAGGCAACTAAATGTTAATGATTTCATGGTTTAGGACACATGCAGTCTTTAGGAACAAGACAGTTATTTGCTGATGCAATGAAAACGATTGCTATGCTACATCATAGATGGCGCCAGGTGAATTATAATTTCCGATTTTATTTGCTTCTATCGGTTTCCATACAAATTTTCCTCATGCAAATTAACTCACGTGGCACTGAAGCGCCACCTGCGGTAGAATTTTTCTGCCGATTTCCTGTTTCTTTTTGTGCATCCAGCTTTTTTGAACATGCAACAGTTTTCTTTTAATGGACTCTTTTCTGGACCCTTCTCAATCAAAACCATATATTTGTTAAACTCATGGACACATCCAAAATTGGAAAAAAAATAACTCCCTTGTGGAGCAAAGGCATTAATATTAATAATATAAAATTTTATAGGATAATTTTTTATTCATATGTCTGTACTCTGTTACTCTGCAAGATAAATAGTGTTTAAACAGTCAGAAGCAGTTTTCCACTGCTCACCCATCCATTCTATCGACGATGTTTAGTGGTACTGGTGCTTAAATACAGTAGCCAATCAAATGCCCCCATTCTGCTGGTTGTGAAGCTTCAGAAAATCGAAGACTGATCAAAAATTTCTCGTGGTCGTATTGCTGCTGCTGCTGCTGCTGCTGCTGCTGCTACTACTACTACTGCTACTACTACTACTGCTACTACTACTGCTACTACTACTGCTACTACTACTACTACTACGGCTGTAACGATTGAAAGGGTTAGATATTGCGTAAGTAAAATTAGCAAAGTCTTTTCGCCAGCTAACATTTTCATATGTGACATTCCTGTGATATTTAACAACAAATATGTTTCTGGAAAAATTCAAATTACGGATACCATTAATAAGACCGTATATCAATTGAATAGCGAATTGTATAAATTAACCAGTAATGAGGACTTGATATTGAGCGAAGTGGCAAAATTTTTCGTTAATAATGAATTGATAGCGATGGATGGATTACACCTGAGTAGAACAGGTGTTGATAAATTAACCCAGGTAATTTCTCACTGCTTGACCAGTGACAATAAAAGGTGGATTGCCCCTAAACGGTATAATAGTAGGCCAGTAAAGCCCATTATAGGACAAACAGCGTCAATCACACAAAGCAAGGAAATGAATGATAATTTTATACTACAGCAAACATTGAGAAGACCAGCTTTGCTGCCAACGCCGGTACCTGATCAGGATTGTTACATTGTAACAAACAACAAAACCACTGATCAAGACCTACTCGTGAATAATCAACAACACAATAGCACATACGCACAGGTACTACACAAACAACCAAAACAGATTAGCAACCCAACCACTGGCTCGCATGCATCAAATTGTGACGCTGAAAAGAAAGAACAATTGAATGAGCTCATTTGTAACGCTGTGCAAAAGTTCTTAAACAGGTTTCTGTAATTAAAATTGTATCTAAGAAGCTCCCGTTGTAGCAAACAAATTTATTTCGAGTTTCCCGATTGAATTAAAATATAAATTGACGTTTTTATGTTCAGTTTAAAAATAACGTTTTTTGCTATTTATGCTACTATTTAGTGCCGCCTGTACTTCATATAATGTACCCACTAATGATGAAATGTGTGCATGTTATAGGCCTATCGTCAACATTAGCCTGTTGGCAATCAGTCTAACTCTCATAATTTACGTTACTCTTTCTAAGTCACACAATAGTAAACTAATTATGGTGCTGATAAATTTAAGCGTAATACCTTCATATATTTTACTAGTGGACCCATGTTGCCTTAATCCTGATTTTGTGCTTTATACTCTTGACTTAATGGGTACTGTAATACAGATCTTAATTTATATTTCAAAAATTTTCATATGTGTAAAAGCTAAATGTAATTCCCATAAAATTTTATTTATTGCTTCGATATGCATCTTACAGCTGTACAATGGCAACACCAACTTACCTGTAATAATTAAGAATTATCATAGTTTTAAACTTAAAAATTGGTCTGATTTTAATAATTTCAACTTTAATTATGACGTTCAACCACTTGTAAAAAATATTTTTAACTCTGTGTACTTCCTGAAAAGGCTAATGCGTTCAATGCTGCATTGCTGCTTGTGCAAAACGTGCTTAAATTTCTTTAAAATTAATTATTTTAAGTATATTACTCATTATAGGTTGTATAGAGTCAAACCCAAGCCCATTAACAACAACATTAACAGCAGCAGCAACACACACAATAATTTAACTCTGGAAATAAACAATTTTATTAATAAATTCAAGAAAAATATAAAATTTCTTAATATTAATATTCAAAGTTTAACAAAAAAAAACACTGGCTTCTCAAAGATAATGTACACGCATCGGAAAACCTAGTAATTGTTATCACCGAAACTTGGTTGAACAAAAAAATATCAAGCAAATCTTTACAATTACCTAAGCACATCCTAATGCGAAAAGACAGATGCAATTCGAGAAACGGAGGAGGGGTAGCAATTTACATCCCAGCACATTTCAAATCAACTGAAGCAAAAGGCATAAGAACTAATAAAATCGAAACTTTATGGTACAACATAGAAGATTACCTAGTTGGAATTATTTACCGGTCCCCAAATCAAATATATAAAACCTTCCTAAAACATTTTTCGGTAGAAGTTTGACGAGCTGTTTTCGAAAACAAGCGTATCCTTATAATGGGAGATTTTAACATTGACATTAATAATACCAAAAGTCCTGAATGCAAACAATACATTGAACTATTAAATAAATTCTGTCTAAATGTAACCGACAAGAATATCTAAAACATCATCTACATTAATTGACCACTTCATCTCAAATGACAATACAAAATTTGTCTGTCCTACGACAGCTGCCCTTGTGATTATTCTGATCACAATTTTGTTATTATAGCGGGTCAAAAATCCCCCTCATCAAATTTTGACTCTAATCCATCATACAAACTCATAAGAGACTACACATAATTCAATGAGACATATTTTCTTGACGATTTAGCTAAAATGAGTTGGAAAGAAATCTATTACACTACTAATATTGATGCCCAAGTTGAACTTATTACAAATAATATTGAATACTGTCTTAATTTGCACGCCCCCTATAAACGTATAAAAACTTTTGCTCAACCCGAACGTAAGCGAAATACTAAAAGTCCATGGACTACTCAAGAACTGGATTTACTAAGAACAACGAAACAACACTTAAATAAATTGTGGACAACTACCAAATCTAAACATAATTATAAAAAAGCGAGAAATTCATTTAATAATCTAAACAAATCTTTAAAAAACAAATATATACAGCAAAAATGTAATAAGGCAACCTCTTCTAAAGATAAATGGGAAATAATTAATAATGTCATTAACAGATATACAAACAAGCGAACCCATATCACGGAACTTATAATTGACAATAAAGTAATAAAGTAAACTAAAGACATTGCAAATGCTCTTAACGCTACTTTCATTAATTTGGGAAATTTCTGCTGGCCATCTAATCATAATAGTAACTACAGCGGAAAAGCAGAAAATCATAAAACAGAAATAGTCATATAGGCAATATTATATGGAGTTATATATAACTTATCAGCTGAAGAGGGCTATACTGCATGTTATTAATTGTATTTGAAATTTGTGAAAGTTGTAACTGTATATTTTAGGTGCTGCCAACTATTGATTAGTTACTTTAACATTTACTAGTTCAACTCACCCTTAGTACAATTGTTCGGTCCAGTGAATATTCAAACTCATTGTATCTCCCCTATTTCACTGTAATGGGATATGTGAAGCCAAGTTTTTGCATAGTTCTCTACCTATATAAACTGGCTAGATTTCACTGCTAGTCACTCTCTGTCTCAGGCAGTGCAGTCGTGCAACTCATGGGACACACTGTCTCTCTGTCACACACTCAGTGCTGTGCAGCAGTTGTGATCTTCATTTTACTTGTGCATTTAGTGCAATAAAAGTGTTTAGTTTTGTGCAAACATGTAATCTTGTGTTTAGTTGTTTTCTACAAGTGTTCAATTTCAACTTCACAAATAACTTTCACAAAATTAATATAAAAACTTAATAAAGCTTCTTAACCTTTATCTTACCATAAATGGAACATACTTTTTATGGCGCCATCGCAGCTCACATGCTTAATTTATCGAGGCAATTCTACCTATCGTGATGTCCTGACGTGTCTCTTACTTTGTTGGGAAACTGAACTTTTTATATTGAGATTCAAATTTTTCATGGTTGCCCAACTAAGGCCTAAAAATACGAAATTTGACCGCGCAATTTCAAATTGGCCTGAAAAAGTGCAGAGTGAACTTCAGTGGAAATTGGCTGCACTGCCTAAAAGCTTACACTCCAAGGTATTGATTGGCAATATAACAGATCGTAATTCGGTTGCTAAGTACTAAAAAAATACTGTAATATTTTGATGTTCCATTTATGGAACATTGGTAGGATCAGCACGTTTTAGGTTGCAGTGTACAGTGGAGCCTGGCTCCCCACAGTCATGCTTACAGTGTACAGTAGACAGTGTGCAGCTTATTGCCAAGTAGCCATTGTTCACTGCCATTGTTCTTGACAATACTTTCCTAACAAGTTGAGTGAAACACAACATTTTGTGGATACCAGCGTTACAAAACACGTATTTTTGCTATTGTTCTAGCTATTGTAGTCAATGTAAATTGTAATTTATCTATTTTAGCGTGTGTTACGTTATTAGCATAGTGTGTTGTAAGTTGACCTAAATAGAGCTCGACCAAATTTTTCTAGGTTATGGATACCACGTTCTTCTACAGGAGAAAGTCCTCACAGGTCAGATGGCAATGTCTACGTAACAATGTGGAAAGTCCTCACAGGTCAGATGGCAATGTCTACGTAACAATGTGGAACGACAAGTCAGTTGTAGCGGTAGCTAGCAACTATCAAACCCATCTTCTGATTCACCAGGTGAAAAGGAGAACAAAAGGGGGAGAGAAGGACGTTGCCCAGCCTCACCTTGTCAATGCATACAATCAGGGTATGGGCGGAGTGGACCTATTTGATCGCCTTCTAGGATCGTACAGGCCAATGATCAGAGGAAAAAAGTGGTACTGGCCACTCTTCCTAAATGCAGTGAACGTATCCATTGTTGCAGCGTGGCGGCTTTACTGTGTCCTTCATCGTGAGACAGTGATGACTCATTTGGACTTTCGGCGGAATGTGGCTTTGTGCCTACTAAAAGCGGACACTGAACCATTTGCTGTTCGAGGCGTAGGTCACGGGCCTATGGGCCTTCCAGTCGACGCGAGGTTTGATGGTCGAAATCACCAGGCTGTGACAACGACTCAGGGACGATGTAAAGTATGTAAAACAAACACGAAACGAATGTGCAACAAGTGTGGAGTGCGGCTCCACAGTGAGAGGCAGAAGGACTGCTTTATCGTGTACCACCGCCGCTAGGGCGAGGTGTATATGCACATGCAGTGTGATGTTCAGTCGTGCACATGAAGAAATATCATGTGTTGTATACATACATTGTGTTGTCATGGTATTGCTGTAAATAAACATCGAAAATGCAATGCAACATGCATCAATCTTCAGTGTGTCCTTTTGTAAGTAATACGTGCCGATCTTCCCAATGTTCCATAAATGGAACATTCCATATCTCCGTAACCCGTGAAGGGATTTGCCTGAAACTTGTTACATACAATAGGTATGTTAATAGAACACATCCATGTAAAAATGAATAAAACGGACAGCTAGAAGTATACGCGGTAAGATAAAGGTTAAACTAAAAAAGGACATTTAAATATTTTTGTTGTTGTTCTTTCATGCAATACTGGCTATCCTCAGTTGGTTTAATGACACTCGAATACCAAGTCAGTGCAGCGCATACTTGTACACAGTGAAATGATTCTGAATTGTGATCTCAAAACAGAAAAACAACCCAACAGTTTAACACAGGGTATAAAAAACTTCTAATGACCCTTGGTAGGTGTTATGGGCAAATTACCCATATAATTTGTTTTTTTCCCGCATGAGGGAGCCAAAAGAGTTGACTGGTTATAGCAGAGACTTGTAATGTGGATAATGCAATTTTTATGTGAGAAATTTAATGTCATGCTTCAACCATAAACAGTGTGTGCTCTCTAGCCAAACGAAGTAAGTGATTTTTGTAAATCTAAGTTTATTAATTAGAAAGCAATTTTCTGTGTAATTTTTTTTTGTTCAAATTTCTGTAGTTTTGTTCAAATTGCATTACTGAAAATTTTATGTATTCTTTTGTTTTTCTCCTTTAGAAAATAAAGACTGCAATAAACACCTTATGAAAGGAACTGTCGTGTTTTGCTGTGTTAACAGTAGGGGTCTTGGAGAATTTGCAGTCGAAAAAAAGAAACCGTGCTGCACGATTGTGTATTACTATTTTTAATGCATGTGCAATGATGGATATTACGAGTTAGTTTTGTTAGAACGCTTTTTCTACACAGTCTTGAGTCAATTTTCAGCACCTTCGAAAGTCAGTTTACCGATATATTGCAAAGCCAGCCCATGTTGCTTTACTTTGCTTAAAAAAACTCAGATTTACTTTGCTTCAATTATGCTTTGTTTCAAACACTATTGCATGTTTTTGTAAAACAGTTGAGTTTTCTTAGTGAATCAAAACATATTTAGCAGTCGTAATTAAGGGTGATTACAAATGCATACATAATATATCGCTCTGATCCTACTGTCCTATATGTATTAAAAATGTCATGGTTTCCACCTAGAAGCTATAGCGATATTCGTACAGAGATTAACTTGTCTATGTGTAATCTTAAAACATTTAATATCAGCGTAAGATAGTAACAAATACTTTACTTTACTGTAACAATTTTGAGTTATACGTACTTTACTGTAACAAATACTTTACTTTACTGTAACAAATAAATGACACTTGAATGTAGTTCAGATCTTACTAGCTAGTGGAGCTGATTGTATGATTGTAATGTCTGTGACAAGTATGGACAAACTGCTCTGATGCTAGCAGCTTATAAGGGACATGTGAATGTAGTTCAGCTCTTACTAGCTAGTGGAGGTGATTGTATGATTGCAATGTCTGTGACAAGTATGGACAAACTGCTCTGATGCTAGCAGCTTATAAAGGACATTTGAATGTAGTTCAGCTCTTACTAGCTAGTGGAGCTGATTGTATGATTGTAATGTCTGTGACAAGTACGGACAAACTGCTCTGATGCTAGCAGCTTATAAAGGACATGTGAATGTAGTTCAGCTCTTACTAGCTAGTGGAGCTGATTGTATGATTGTAATGTCTGTGACAAGTATGGACAAACTGCTCTGATGCTAGCAGCTTATAAGGGAATGTAGTTCAGCTCTTACTAGCTAGTGGAGGTGATTGTATGATTGTAATGTCTGTGACAAGTATGGACAAACTCCTCTGATGCTAGCAGTTTATAAAGGACATTTGAATGTAGTTCAGCTCTTAGTAGCTAGTGAAGCTGATTGTAACATAAGTGACAACAATGGATGGACACCTGCCATGAAAGCAGCTTACAATGGACATGTGGATGTAGTTCACTTCTTACTAGCTAGTGGAGCTGATTATGATGGATGGACGACTCTTATGAAAGCAGCTTATAAAGGACACGTGAATGTAGTTCAGCTCTTAGTAGCTAGTGGAGCAGATTGTATGACTGTAATGTCTGTGACAAGTATGGACAAACTGCTCTGATGCTAGCAGCTTATAAAGGACATTTGAATGTAGTTCATCTCTTACTAGCTGGTGGAGCTGATTGTATGATTGTAATGTCTGTGACAAGTACGGACAAACTGCTCTGATGCTAGCAGCTTATAAAGGACATTTGAATGTAGTTCAGCTCTTACTAGCTAGTGGAGCTGATTGTAATGTCTGTGAGAAGTATGGACAAACTGTTCTGATGCTAGCAGCTTATAAAGGACATGTGAATGTAGTTCAGCTCTTAGTAGCTAGTGAGGCTGATTGTAACGTAAGTGACAAAAATGGATGGACTCCTGTCATGAAAGCAACTTTTAAAGGACATGTGAATGTAGTTCAGTTCTTAGTAGCTAGTGAAGCTGATTGTAATGTCTGTGATAAGTATGGACAAACTGCTCTGATGCTAGCAGCTTATAAAGGACATTTGAATGTAGTTCAGCTCTTACTAGCTAATGGAGCTGATTGTAATGTCAGTGACAGGCTTGGACAGACTGCTCTTATCTGGGCAGCTAAGAAGGGACACTCGAATGTAGGGAAGGAGTTAAGTTGCTGGTGCTGCTGACTTAAATTGCTGCTTAGAAGTAATGCTGACTGTAATGTCAGTAATAAAGATACATGGACGCCTCTTATGTATGCTACACGTGCTAGCAATTATGCAACCATATTGAATCTTCTGGCTTTTGGTGCTATTTGTAATGCCAAATCCAAAGACGGCTGGTCTGCACCTTTGATTGCTGCTGGTAACAGAGATGAACAAGCCATAAACTTGTTATGGCAGAGAAGTTGCATTCTAACATCATGTAAATACAAGGATAACAAACAGACTTTTCCCATGGCAATGTTACTGTTGAATGTCTCTTGGCTCTTGACCGCAATACTGATTGTAATGGTTGTGATGCATTTGATGTGACAGCTCTAATGACTGCAGCTGCACACGGGCATCATGAAACGCTGGAATTATTACTTTGTCATGGTGCTAATTAAAGGTGGAAGCACAGAAACACTACGCATTTTACTGCAACATTTGTCAGGAGTTCCCAGCTCTAGCAATAAGGGTGAACAGAGAGCTCTTATAGCTGTAGTCCCAGCTCTAGCATAAAAGGACGAACAGACAGCTCTTATAGCTGTAGTCAGAGCTCTAGCAATAAGGATGAACAGACAGCTCTTATAGCTGTAGTCAGAGCTCTAGCATAAAAGGATGAACAGAGAGCTCTTATAGCTGTAGTCCCAGCTCTAGCATAAAAGGATGAACAGACAGCTCTTATAGCTGTAGTCAGAGCTCTAGCATAAAAGGATGAACAGAGAGCTCTTATAGCTGTAGTCCCAGCTCTAGCATAAAAGGATGAACAGAGAGCTCTTATAGCTGTAGTCCCAGCTCTAGCACAAAAGGACGAACAGACAGCTCTTATAGCTGTAGTCAGAGCTCTAGCATAAAAGGACGAACAGACAGCTCTTATAGCTGTAGTCAGAGCTCTAGCATAAAAGGATGAACAGACAGCTCTTATAGCTGTAGTCCCAGCTCTAGCACAAAAGGACGAACAGACAGCTCTTATAGCTGTAGTCCCAGCTCTAGCATAAAAGGACAAACAGACAGCTCTTATAGCTGTAGTCAGAGCTCTAGCATAAAAGGATGAACAGACAGCTCTTATAGCTGTAGTCCCAGCTCTAGCATAAAAGGACGAACAGACAGCTCTTATAGCTGTAGTCAGAGCTCTAGCAATAAGGATGAACAGACAGCTCTTATAGCTGTAGTTAAAGTTGGAAGCACAGAAACACTACGTGTTTTACTCCAACATTTGTCAGGAGTTCCCGGCTCTAGCAATAAGTCGATTGCTACAATAGAGAGGTCTGAGCTAAGCCTACATTATTTTATAAATAAAAATGGTAAGTTTGACAACACAGGTCTGCTGTACGGAAGTGGTCTTGACATTTGTAATAAAGAAGGTGACATTCCACTATACGCAGCTGCGCATTCACACACAGGTACAAGAAGTGACGTTACACAATGTTAACATGGAGTCTGCCTTAAAAAGCCAAACAATAAAGGGCTGACAGCACTGGATATATACAATTTAGTGAACGTAATAACAATGAACGACGAGTATAAAGAAACAGTGGGCCACTTATTGTACATACCTGAGACGCACAAAGAGTGTAAACCACTGAAGAGAACACCTACCGAAGAAGACATAGCAGGATGTAAGAAAATCACTGGCATGCTGGAATTAAATTTTTTAGGAAACTTTCTGTTGTAGAGTCAGCTTGCCAGGGAATTGGTGAAACCAAAAAGGAGTTTAATTGTTTTCCTATATCAGTAGGAAGTTCTTCATCTGGCACGAGAATTGGCCGGATGAATACGATTTCTTAGTTGCCTTAAGGAAATTCAGTGATGGAAAATCTGAAACTTGTAAATATAGAGTACTGTAGTGTGGCACACTTGGTGTATAGTGGTGTTACGTATGCTTGTCTAGGGCACACACACATTTGTCAGTCTTGAAGACCAACAATAATTTATAAGCGCAGATCCATGTGTACAATTAAGCCAAATTTAGCAAGTTATAGGGAGAGAGTGTGTTTGTTCATATGTAGGTGTGTATTGCCATAATGCTTTCCGCCAACACATTTGCTGTATCAAACGTCTGTTTTACAGGCTGTTAAAACTCAACATCAAATTATGTATGGCAGCTATTTATAGTTTTAATTTATCAGATTTGAACAAATAGGTTTATTGCCAATTTTTCACAAGTTTTCTAGGAATACATCGATGACCCCTCTTGTAGCTGCAACAGTTCGACTGAGAGCCCCCGCCATTATTTTTGTGAGTGTTCAGACTATGACATACACAAAACACCATCATTGAATCAGCTTTGTTATTATCAGCACATAACTCATGAGTGGAATTCTCCTCAAATTGTCGCAGAACTACACAAGGTCTACTAAACATTTGCTATGCATGTACTGGTGCGTAGATAATATGAAAAGGCACCCTGCCTTGGCTACAGGTATAATAGTTTATCTGTTTACCAGAAATCTCAACATAGAGTCTCAATTAGCAATAAATACTGGGGGCTTAATTGAGGACCCAGAGCATACTGTAATAGAGACAGCTGATTACTTTAAAACTGCTACCAAAGATGGCAAGGCAATGATTTACAATGCTTTATCCCTGCTGTTTTCAGAAGTTCCGGAGGAGAGAGAAAAAAGGTGGAAAAGGGTCAAAGCCGCCATTGCCTCTATGGGTTACGACCCTGACGAATGGAGTCTTGAAAGGACTGATGGCAAGTGTGGGCAGCAGTACAAGGATGGACATATGCAGCCCGCCAGAAAGGCCATCAAGAAGTATTTGTCTTTGACTGACGTCATCTGTGAAGAAGGGAAAGCCCTGGCAAACTACACTCTGGATATGATTGGCAAAAATGATCTCAAAGCTATTTTCTTCATAGAAAGCGCTTTCCAAGAGGTCCCAAAACTGTTCAACGCTAGATTGCTAGGAGAATCAGAAACAAGAGCATTTCTAAAAGCACTAGAGATAGCAGAAGATCGGAAGATGGCTACTGTTGAGAGAGATCCTGCTCTTCAGCATAAGAATTTCCCGATGATCCATGGGTTGACCATCTCTTTCCTAAAAGAACTTTTCTATCTTGGCTACTGCGGTCCATTCGGCCGACAAAATATTGATAATGCTTTTGGAGATTTCTACAGAGACGTCCCTCTACCACCAACGATACAACGCAATAAGAGATCCATCAATGCTCTAGCTGTAGAGTTCAAGAAAAAATCCGAAGCAAAAGGGGATGCGTATAGTGGGCGGTGGGGTTATTGGCAGTCTGACGGCAGCTTCCAAGATGATGGGGGCATCGACAAACAATTCTATGATGAAGAAGATCAGCCCTTTGATATGGAGGCCATGAAAGATCTAATTAAGACAATTAAGGCAAAAGGGGCAGGAAGAGATGGATCACAAGAGAAAGAAAGAAGAGACTCTGACGATTTCGATTATGCAAGTTATCGTAGATAAAATTTCTTCTTTCTAAATGTGATTGAATTGTAACCTATTCACAATTTTGGACTTTTGAATCAATTTTACTTCTGTATAACTAATAGAATGATGTACATTCTAATGATGTTAAAACGAACAACCAATATGGAAAGAATTCCATAACTAAGCAAGCAATACAACTTAGGAATTCATTACCGACATCACTAAAACACAGCAGCTCTTTATCAATATTCAAGTCTAAATTAAAAAACATTTAATGACTCGTTTTGAATATCCGACATACGAACACGATGATACTTACTCAAATCATAATTTCCTTTTTCCTAGACCTTACTAAACTAGTTTATATTTATTTTTTGAATTTCTAGTTGCACTTATAGTTTAGCTTGCACCAGACGCATTTGTCCAGAACAGTGTATGTTTTTTATATGAACTAACACTGATTGTCTGTCTTTTAATATGATGGTCAATGTTTTATAAAATGGCAATTAAAGATTTTACTACTACTACTACTACTAGCAGCATTTCGGTTTTGGATCTGGAAGAAAATGTCATACTGGCAACCCTGCTGGGAACGAGGTTGGTATTGTTTATGGACAAGACGAACATTGTTTCGCCATTTTTCTGCCCTTTGTTCACCACCAAAACGGCACAATGAGCCGTATCAAGCAGAAGTGGAAAGCTATTGAGCTCGTCACGAAAATCGAGATTATCGAAAAAATCCAGGCTGGTGCAAAACAAAGCAAAATTTGTGAAGAATACGGCCTAAATATAGTCCTCCCCGTGGAGTAGTCGCAACTGCTGAAGGACCAATGCCTCTTTCTTCTACCCGATCCTATCCTCGTAGAATACGCCTTCCTACCTCCCATTATGGAAACTTCGTTTATGATCCAGTAGTGGAAAACAAAGTAAAATTTGTGAAGAATACGGCCTAAATAAACAGACGGTATCCAGCATTTTCGCGTCTAAGGAGAAGCTGAAAGAAGCTTACGAAAAAAATCAAGTCACAGACAAATGGAAGAAATTGCGAACATCAGATATAGAGCCACTGGAGAAAGCTATGACTATCTGGTACATGCAAATGCGGTGTGTAAAGGCCTGCCGAGCGGAGGGAATATCTTACTCGCAGAGATGTCTGTACAAGAAAGAAACGTTTGGGACTTCATCGCCACTGAACTAAACTTATCGGAAACAACGTTCGAGAAGTATGTGAGTTGTGATTCGGAGCTGGCTACCGACGAGAGAGATGATGATAGTGATGATGACGATCACCATATATTATGTTTTTCGCAGAGACACGTGACATCTCGGCATATCTTTGGCAAATTACATTATCGTCAGTTTCAACAACAATTTTAATGGTGTAGAGTGCTGCTACTAATAAAAATTGTAAGAAATTTTAGCCAATTTGTAAACTAGTTGACAATTTTTCTGACAAGTAGAAACTGAGTTTTGCAAATCTCAGTTTGGAACGCTATTCAGTAAACTAAAATGCATTAGTGATTCATTACTTACTTTCGATTATGGATGCATTCGTTAATTTAGTTTGCATAACTAAAACATAACTAAAACTTTTGCATAACAATAAATAAGCACTTATTTGCAGAAATAACATTCATGTGCAAGACACCGTCTACAAGCATCAATGCCATGCTGCCACAAACAATCCATCACCCACTGACAAATGAAGCACCAGTCAATTCTACATTGTTTGCAACTTTTTATATTTGAGAATAGCAGTGAAAACAAGCATATTTAGAACAATGATGATGAGTCCAATAATTATGAAGAATGTGCCGAAAAATGCTGCTGCGAGTACGAAAGTGTTGCTAGTTACACTCTGATTAGTGCCATTATTCATTTCAGTTCAAAAATGATTAACTGTTTCAACTGTTTCATTAGCAACAAGAACCTCTTTAGCAGAATACACGCATATATTACACAGAATGTATAGTTAACTGCTACATTGAGAGGCAGAAATTAAGCAATGTCCTTAGAGTGATTATTTTGAGAGATCGTAATGCACAAAGAAAAAAGGTTCAGTATAGCTAACATGTCCACTATGTTAAGATAATACGTTTCAGAAATGGAGCAATGCTTATAGGCCAGCAGAACTCCTCTTGGCTGTGAACACCAATAACGGTGTAGAGCGGATGAACGAGGATCTGAAATATGGATTTCTCAGCAAGAGGCGGCAGTGCTCTTTAAGTGAACTGCTCGTTATTCCAATAAAACACTTTCTGCCAGCAAAATATCAGCGGTACTATTTTTTAAAAGTTCATCTACCATATCTGTTATTATTTTTCATTGCACAATAACAGAAAGTTACAGTTACATTTGTAAACAAACAGTTGAGATTATTAAAGTGGAATATTATTTTCTAACATAAATTCCTGATTTTCAGATTAGCAGCACCTTTCTGAGAGAGACAGGGTGACCAAATCAGGATATTAAATTTGTTTATTTTGTAATACGGTTGTTATTTGGCTTGGAGTAGCTTTTGCTAGTTTCTCAAGTATTCTTGTTTGTGTAGTCCTCTGAAGTTACAACGGTTAAAGTTGTATGTTATATATTGGTGAAGAAAATGTCTAAATAAATTTGTCTAAAATATATTTGCAAACTGTATTTTTAATTCAGATCTCGTACATTTTCGCAGCTATGAGCAGATGAATGTGAAAAACTGTCACTTGTACAAAAGTTGGTCTGTGCAACTCCCATCCTGGCTGCAGAACAGGCCAAGAACAATTTTTGAGGATATGTGGGACAAAATGGAGAAAGTGAAGCCGTCACAGGTACATGTATGGTATACTTGAATCAGAAATTACCAGCAATAATGGATTTCGGTTTATAAGTATTACATCACATTTCTTAGTGTTCGGCAATATATTGCAATACATGATGTTGTTGATGTAATGTGCTTTCTGTACAGGTTAGCGATACAATAAACGTAGTTCCATATAAGTGAATCTTCAATAGGCACCATTTGCTGCTATAATGCCTTGTATTTTCAGGTTAAGTACTTACTGTTTCATATTCTTAGGTAGCCTTAGTTACAGTAATTGGACATAAGACGTTCAATGTCTCCAGCGAACAAGATGCCTCCACTATTTATACCGTAAAATTTGGTAATGGTGATGAGTGCTGTTCTTGCTCTTGCCCTTCATTCCAACACTCGAGAATGCTGTGCAAGCATTTTTTCGCCGTCATCAAGGCAAATGTAGGTTTCGGTTGGGAGGACATTAGCAGCCTCTATAGGGAACACCCAGCTTCGGGAAGAGTTGGCGAGCTCGTTCAAGTTTTAAGCAAAGCGGTATCTCTCTGCAAGTAAGTTATATAGATTGATGTTAGGTGATACAATTTTTTAGTGTCAATTGTTTGCAGTTCACTTTTATAAAACGTTTTGTTGCCCTTTTATTGGACACTAATATAGTTGGACTTAGTTTAAGAATTGCCGGAATTTCAATAATTCGTTGTATTGGTTGTGTGTATTGTACGCTTCTTGCGTAGGGATATACTTAGAAAATAAGTTAGCACCAATTCTCTACATCCCTGCTGATATCACTTATTCAGATTTGAGAAGAGCAATCAAACACCTTAGTAGGGGTAGGATTAAACTCACCCAAGTGAACGAAACAATCAACTTGCCTCAACTATCTGAGTGAGACTACCTAGGATGGAACCAAGCACAAAAGCCAGAAGGAAAGGCCACTATTTACACCACATTGCTAGGCCGTTTGGAATAACCAGCACTAGTATAAACAAATTTCTAGAAGTATTAGGAAGTACTCACTTCGAACCAGGGGGTCTTGTGTGCCTAGCTGAAGGAGACGGATCAATTTTATCAGGGTTTTTGCATCTCATGAACCCATTGTATGTAGTTTATAATAGTTTAGTAGAAACCAATATGTCCCTTTTAGAGGACACTTTCAATTCTAAGCCTTTGAACACATTTTGTCGTCATTGTGTCGAATACTGGGAACAGATCCTATGGAACAACCTTACTGACGGTGATCTATTTAACCCAAAGACAATCAATTCATTAAAACATCAGTTCAGACGAGGTGAAATCTCAGTGTTGACTTTTGATGCTGAAGTCATGAATCCGACATATTACTGTGATCTTGTCGAAGTTGCAATAGACCTCTGTTTTGAGTATAAACCTAAAAAGGTCCTACTCAAACTGATTGCAGAAAATCTATCAGATAAAACAATATCTAGACTAACTCAACTAGGATTCCAATATGCCACATACTATATAATGAAACCATGGTCAAGTTCTCTAGAAAACACTGAATGTATCTTTTACTGTGATAGGCTAGCCTGTGCAGACACTGTAAACATCACACCCGCCCAAGGAATAAATGACATCATTAATTTCTATTATGCAGGAAAAGAACCTCACAACTATACTGAGGTTATGCTGGAATTGCACTCTAGGTTGTCTGAAACTTACTCCAGCCTCCGATGTATACCATCAAGCACATGGATCATTGATCCGATTGAAGAAGTTAGATTCAAAGAAATCTGGTTTGATGAAACTGACCCCTTGGGGACGTTTGCATTAAAAGGAATCGGATCATTACTCTATCCAGGGACTAACTCCTATTTTCAGGCTATGTGGGTTTTTTATGTCTTAGTGAAGTCCAAAAAGCACAATTTCCACTACAATGTGAGAAATTGGAGATCATACTGTAGAAATCTTTGTGCAAGATGCAGACTGTTTGAAACAAAATGTATTTGTCACCAACCCAAATGGGTGGGGCATGGTTTAAGCGAACAAAATGAGGAGTGGCCCAATAGATATGGAAGAACTATCATTAGGACACTGACCCAAATGGCGCTCAAAAGACCAGGTGCCTTTGATAATATGTTGTCTTACTTATAAAAAAAATAAAAAAATAAAAATAAAAAAATAAAATAAAAATGAAGACTAAAATAACTCTATCACTTATGTTGAACTCTTGCAGAAATGGATCTCTGTTATAGTTGGCTTCACGAACAATTAGGAAGAGACCACCCCTCTTGCCTCCGCCCCAGATAAATGCACATCAGCGCCACTAAACCTTCCCCAGAACTCCACTGATGCTGAAGTATATCTCCCAAACATTGAAGCTGAGGAGGAAGGGCTTTATCTTTTTAAAGGATTGTTCGTGAAGCCAACTATAACAGAGATCCATTTCCACAGAAACTCCACATGAACGCGATAATCCGTGGTTACCACGAAAGAAGCTTTGCTGGTATAACAGACTTCAGTAATAACCAGGGCGTCAAGGTAAGAAAAACTCCAAGTTAGAAAGATTCTTCTAAAAATAGGGGCTAACAAGAAAATAATGATCCTTTAACACTGTATCGCAGAAAGAATGAAACCTATCAGCCAATGTTGCTTTTTCTTCTTTTTTGACTTAGTAAATATCTAAAATATTGTACTGCAGGGCTGTGATGAGATAGTGTAATACTGGCAGGGGAATACAGCAGACTTCTCAGGTGTGCGTGTGAACGTGGCTTTAACTAGCACATCGACTCTTATTCTGACTTTGTGTTAGTAGGAGCCACTAGTCACGTGCACACCTGAGCTTATAAAAAGGGTAGGTCTGCTGTAGATCCTGGTCAGTGGTCGTCTCACCTCAGCTCTGTTCACACTTCAGGCTTGCTCTATTCTACTCTGTTCGGTAAGCTATTTGGAATATTTTTTTGTAATAAATTGTCATTTTGATTTTATTATTCATTTTGGTTTTGGTTTGGCATTGACATGTTAGTTGAGACATGCCGCACGGTGTAGGCCGCGGTGCCATCCGTTCTGCCTCCATTGACAGCGGAGAGCAGTCCAATATATTTGCAAACTGTATTTTTAATTCAGATCTCATACATTTTCTAGCTATGAGCAGATGAATGTGAAGAGCTCTCACTTGTACAGAAGTTGGTCTGTGGAAGTCCCATCCTGGCTGCAGAACAGGCCAAGAACAATTTTTGAGGATATGTGGGACAAAATGGAGAAAGTGAAGCCGTCACAGGTACATGTATGGTATACTTGAATCAGAAATTACCAGCAATAATGGATTTCGGTTTATAAGTATTACATCACATTTCTTAGTGTTCGGCAATATATTGCAATACATGATGTTGTTGATGTAATGTGCTTTCTGTACAGGTTAGCGATACAATAAACGTAGTTCCATATAAGTGAATCTTCAATAGGCACCATTTGCTGCTATAATGCCTTGTATTTTCAGGTTAAGTACTTACTGTTTCATATTCTTAGGTAGCCTTAGTTACAGTAATTGGACATAAGACGTTCAATGTCTCCAGCGAACAAGATGCCTCCACTATTTATACCGTAAAATTTGGTAATGGTGATGAGTGCTGTTCTTGCTCTTGCCCTTCATTCCAACACTCGAGAATGCTGTGCAAGCATTTTTTCGCCGTCATCAAGGCAAATGTAGGTTTCGGTTGGGAGGACATTAGCAGCCTCTATAGGGAACACCCAGCTTCGGGAAGAGTTGGCGAGCTCGTTCAAGTTTTAAGCAAAGCGGTATCTCTCTGCAAGTAAGTTATATAGATTGATGTTAGGTGATACAATTTTTTAGTGTCAATTGTTTGCAGTTCACTTTTATAAAACGTTTTGTTGCCCTTTTATTGGACACTAATATAGTTGGACTTAGTTTAAGAATTGCCGGAATTTCAATAATTCGTTGTATTGGTTGTGTGTATTGTACGCTTCTTGCGTAGGGATATACTTAGAAAATAAGTTAGCACCAATTCTCTACATCCCTGCTGATATCACTTATTCAGATTTGAGAAGAGCAATCAAACACCTTAGTAGGGGTAGGATTAAACTCACCCAAGTGAACGAAACAATCAACTTGCCTCAACTATCTGAGTTTCTATCTTCTAGGATCATAGTTGCCCACAAGTTTGAAGATATCAAAAACATCAACATCAAGACCAGGCAAACAGCAACAACATCTAGAATCACACCGCCCATGGGTACGGTGAGACTACCTAGGATGGAACCAAGCACAAAAGCCAGAAGGAAAGGCCACTATTTACACCACATTGCTAGGCCGTTTGGAATAACCAGCACTAGTATAAACAAATTTCTAGAAGTATTAGGAAGTACTCACTTCGAACCAGGGGGTCTTGTGTGCCTAGCTGAAGGAGACGGATCAATTTTATCAGGGTTTTTGCATCTCATGAACCCATTGTATGTAGTTTATAATAGTTTAGTAGAAACCAATATGTCCCTTTTAGAGGACACTTTCAATTCTAAGCCTTTGAACACATTTTGTCGTCATTGTGTCGAATACTGGGAACAGATCCTAAGGAACAACCTTACTGACGGTGATCTAATGAAGGTCCACTTATATGGAATACATTTGTGTATCGCTAACCTGTACAGAAAGCACATTACATCAACAGCATCATGTATTGCAATACATGTTGCGAACACTAAGAAATGCTGATGTAATACTTATAAACAAATCCATTATTTGCTGGTAATTTCTGATTCAATTATACCGCACATGTACCTGTGACGGCTTCACTTTCTCCATTTGTCCCACATATCCTCAAGAATTTATTCTTGGCCTGTTCTGCAGAACAGGATGGGACTTCCACAGACCAACTTCTGTACAAGTGAGAGCTCTTCACATTCATCTGCTCATAGCTAGAAAATGTATGAGATCTGAATTAAAAATACAGTTTGCAAATATATTGGACTGCTCTCCGCTGTCAATGGAGGCAGAACGGATGGCACCGCGGCCTACACCGTGCGGCATGTCTCAACTAACATGTCAATGCCAAACCAAAACCAAAATGAATAATAAAATCAAAATGACAATTTATTACAAAAAAATATTCCAAATAGCTTACCGAACAGAGTAGAATAGAGCAAGCCTGAAGTGTGAACAGAGCTGAGGTGAGACGACCACTGACCAGGATCTACAGCAGACCTACCCTTTTTATAAGCTCAGGTGTGCACGTGACTAGTGGCTCCTACTAACACAAAGTCAGAATAAGAGTCGATGTGCTAGTTAAAGCCACGTTCACACGCACACCTGAGAAGTCTGCTGTATTCCCCTGCCAGTATTACACTATCTCATCACAGCCCTGCAGTACAATATTTTAGATATTTACTAAGTCAAAAAAGAAGAAAAAGCAACATTGGCTGATAGGTTTCATTCTTTCTGCGATACAGTGTTAAAGGATCATTATTTTCTTGTTAGCCCCTATTTTTAGAAGAATCTTTCTAACTTGGAGTTTTTCTTACCTTGACGCCCTGGTTATTACTGAAGTCTGTTATACCAGCAAAGCTTCTTTCGTGGTAACCACGGATTATCGCGTTCATGTGGAGTTTCTGTGGAAATGGATCTCTGTTATAGTTGGCTTCACGAACAA
>JAQGDQ010002484.1:0-19507 GCA_030141605.1 Tubiluchus corallicola
AAATCACTATCATAATGATTTTTCGCCTTTATTTGATACTATAAAATCTATATTATCATATATAGGTTGCATCCAAGGCTTTAGTTTTTCTTTTTCTGTTCCTGGTAAGTATCCAAGATCTTTTCCCATTGGAACTATAGGTCTAGCTATATACAATTTATTAAATATTTTTCTTTCCACTACTTGTTCTAACCCTGAAGCTACAGCTAATAATGTCTTCCCTGTTCCTGCTTTTCCAACTAGTGTCACAAGCTTTATATCACTATCAAATAATAATTCTAATGCAAATTTTTGTTCATCATTTCTAGCTCTAATATCCCATGCACTTATATCTCCATAAACAAGTTTATCTACTCTATCCTTATCCTTATTATATTTTCCTAAAGCTATTTTATCTCCTTGTATAAATTTCACAAAAAAATTAGCTGCTTTTTCTAATGAAGTATCTCCTATTTCATTAAATTTTATTTTTCCACTAGCTTTGTATTTATTATAAATATCTTTAGAAATATTATACCCTACAATACCTTCATATAATTCATCTGCTCTAACTACATCCTTTTCATAGTCAACTACATTTAAAGACAAAGCATCTGCTTTTATTCTCATATTTACATCTTTTGATATAAAGACTACTTCTCGGTTAATATATTTATTTTTTATACTAAGAATTACTTGTAAAATTCTATTATCCATGCTATCTTTTTTTAAGTCTTTAGGTAGTAAATCTGTCCCCTCCTCTAAATACACCCTAAAAAATATGTTATTTCTTTTTAACTTTACTCCTTTAGAAAGACATGCCCCTGAAGATCTCATCTCATCTATCTCTCTAGCTACTCTTCTTGCAGAACTCCCTAGTAAACCAGGTTTCTTTTTTAAATTGTCTATTTCTTCTACAACAAAAATTGGTAAGTATACGTCATTATTTTTAAATGAATAAATAGCCTTTGGGTCATGTATCAATACATTTGTATCAAGTACAAATATTTTTCTCATTGTAGTTACCTCCTATTTTATATTTGACAAAACAGCCTTTATTGCTTCTTCTATAGTTATATATTTTTCAATATTTATTTGAGACACCATTTTTTCTCCTTCACTTTCCTTATACCCTAAAGCTTCTAATGCTAATAATAAATCTTCCTTTAAAGTATTATGAGGGGCTATCTTGCTTTCACCTTCTTTACTAGAGAGTTTATTTACTGATGAAAGTTTTATTTTGTCTTTTATGTCAACTATTAGCTTTTGAGATTTTTTTTCTCCTAACCTGGGAACTTTAGTTAAGCTTTTTACATCATTATCTATTACTAGACCTTCTAATTCTTCTGCACTATAAGTCGACAGTATAGCTAGAGCTAGTTGAAACCCTATGCCATTTACATTTATAAGTATTTCAAATAACTCTCTTTCTTTTTCACTATAAAAACCTACCAATTTATATGTATCTTCTTTTATATAATTGTAGACGAAAACTTTACTTTTTTCGCCTTCTTTTATCCTTTCAAGGGTTTTTAAAGTTACAAAAAGCTTATATCCTACTCCCTTTATATCTACTACTATGTAACCTATTTTTTTTACTGATATTATTCCTAATAAATAGTCAAACATACACGCGTACTCCTTATTTTATAATTTTTTTCAAATAACACCCTGTATGGCTTTTTTTCTTTTTCATTATTTCTTCTGGAGTTCCACAAGCTATTATCTGACCACCTTTATCTCCACCTTCAGGCCCTACATCTATTATATAATCTGCTGTTTTTATTACATCTAAATTATGTTCTATTATAACTACACTATTTTCTTTTTCTACTAATCTGTTTAAAACAGATAGTAGCTTTTTTATGTCATCAAAATGTAGACCTGTAGTTGGTTCATCTAAAATATATATTGTATGACCCTTTGATTGCTTAGAAAGTTCTGTTGCCAGCTTTATTCTTTGAGCTTCTCCACCTGATAATGTTGTTGCTGGTTGCCCTAACTTTATATAATCTAAACCAACATCTATTAAAACTTTTAATTTTCTTTCTAAAGCTGGTATTTTTTCAAAAAACTTATATGCCTCTCCTACACTAAGCTCTAATACATCATATATTGTTTTTCCTTTATAGTGAATGTCTAAAGTTTCTTTATTGTACCTTTTCCCATTACATGTTTCACATTCTACATATACATCAGGTAAAAAATTCATTTCTATTTTTATTATTCCAGCACCTTGACATGCCTCACATCTTCCACCTTTCACATTGAAAGAAAATCTTCCTTTTTTATACCCTTTTATTTTTGCTTCTTTTGTTTCTGCAAATAAATCTCTTATTACATCAAATAATTTGGTGTACGTTGCAGGGTTTGATCTAGGAGTTCTTCCTATTGGACTTTGATCTATTTCTATTACTTTATCTAAATTTTCTAGTCCATCTAATGATTTATATGGTAAAGGATACAGTTTGCCTTTATTTAATTTATTAAATAATATTGGGTATAATGTTTGTGTAATTAGCGAGGATTTTCCGCTTCCACTTACTCCTGTTATTAATGACAATACTCCAAGTGGTATTTCAAGGTTGACATTTTTCAAGTTATTTCCACTTGCACCTTTTAGCTTTATAGTTTTATCAAACTTTCTTCTTTTTTTAGGAAGTTCTATTTTTAGAGTTCCTTTTAAAAATTTACCTGTTAGCGATTTGTTATTATCCATTATTTCATCTGCTTTTCCTTCTGCTACTACTTCCCCCCCATGTATTCCAGCTTTTGGGCCTAAATCTATTATATGATCTGCTTGAAACATTGTTTCTTCGTCATGTTCAACCACTATTAAAGTATTTCCAAGTTCTTTTAACCTATTTAATGTCTTTAATAGCTTTTCATTATCTCTTTGATGAAGACCTATGCTTGGTTCATCTAAAACATATAATACTCCTGTAAGACCTGATCCTATTTGTGTAGCAAGCCGTATTCTCTGACTTTCTCCTCCAGAAAGCGTCTTTGTAGTTCTAGATAGTGTTAAATAATCAAGCCCTACATTTATCATAAAAAATAATCTTTCTTTTATTTCTTTTAATATCTCTTTTGAAATTTTTTCTTCTTTTTTTGTAAGTTTCAAGTCTTCAAAAAAATTAAGTGCTTCTTTTACACTTACTTCGCATATCTCCATTATATTTTTTCCATTTACTTCAACTGCAAGTACTTCTGGCTTCAATTTTTTACCACTACAAACTTTACATTCAGTTTCTATCATATATTTTTTTTCTATTTCTTCTTTCATCGAGTCAGAAGAAGTTTCATAGTATCTTCTTTCTAGATTATTTACTAAGCCTTCAAACTCTTTTGTTCCTGAAAAGCTATATTCTTTGCCTATATAATCTATTTTAAATTTCTTACCTTTTGAGCCATAAAATATAATATCTTTTTTTTCTTTAGAAATGTTTTTAAATGGTGTGTTCAGATCTATTTTAAATTTTTTTGCCATTGCTTCAAATATTGTCCATATATACCCTTTTTTACCTGAAGATGCTCCAGGAATATATAATCCTCCCTCTGCAATTGATAAATTTTCATCTATTATTAATTTGTTTGAATCCACCTCTAGCTTTTTCCCTATACCTTTGCATTCTGAACACGCTCCAAAAGGAGCATTAAAAGAAAACAATCTCGGGGTAAGGTCTGGTATAGATATATCATGGTTTGGGCATGTAAAGTTTTCACTATAATTATTATCTTTTCCTTCTACATTTACTATTACCCTTCCTGAAGCTAATCCTGTTGATATCTCTATAGCTTCTGTTAATCTAGTCAAAAATTCTTTATCTTTCTTCTTTAAAACCAGCCTATCTACTACAACTTCTATGGTATGTTTTTTATTTTTATTTAAATTTATTTCATCTTCCAAATAAAGCACTTCTCCGTTAACCCTTACTCTTGCAAAGCCTTTTTTCAATAAATTTAAAAACAGGTTTTTATGAGTACCCTTTTGACCTTTAATTACTGGTGATAGTATAATTAATTTATCTTTTTCATTAAATTTTTTAATTACAATATTTACTATCTCCTCTATACTTTGCTTTTCTACTATTTCATTACAAATAGGGCAATGTGCTGTTCCTATGTGAGCAAAAAGTAGTCTCATATAATCATATATTTCTGTCATTGTACCAACTATAGATCTTGGGTTTTTATTTGTTGTTTTTTGTTCTATTGATATTGCTGGAGATAGTCCTTCTATGCTATCCATATCTGGCTTTGTCATTTGACCTATAAATTGCCTTGCATATGCAGACAAGCTTTCAACATATCTTCTTTGGCCTTCTGAATAAATAGTATCAAATGCTAGTGATGATTTTCCACTTCCACTTACTCCTGTTATTACTACGAATTTATTTTTAGGAATTTCAAGATTAATATTTTTTAAATTATGTTCTCTAGCTCCTTTTATTATAATTTTATTATTTTGCATGTAACTTCCTCCTAAGTATTACTAATAACATTTTACTTCAGTATTTTGATCATTTATCTTTTTCTATATTTTAAAAATCAATATATTCTATAATAAATAAAATAATTATTATATATCTATAGTAATAGTTTTATTGTATGTTTTTCTAATTCAACCACATAAATGATCTTTAGTTATATTTTAAAACACTTTATTATCTTTATTTAAAATAAAGTTAAAATATTATTTTGTGTCTTTTTCTATTTTTCTTCTGTCTTCTAAGGCTCTTGCTAAGGTAGCCATATCAGAGTATTCTATATTACCTCCCATTGGCAGACCACTTGCTAGTTTTGTTATGTTAATTTTAGAGTTATTAAATAACTTTGTTAAATACATTCCTGTAGCTTCCCCTTCTAAGTTAGGGTTTAAAGCTAGTATTATTTCTTCTATTTCATTTTCCACCACTCGCTTTATTAAAGCTTCTATATTTAATTTATCTGGAGTCATTCCATTTAGCAAATCTATTACTCCGTTTAACACATGGTAAGTTCCTTTGTAGGTCCCTGATTTTTCCATAGCTATTATGTCTCTTATATCTTCTACTACACAAATTAATTTTTTATCCCTATTTGTATCACTACAAATTTCACAAATTTCGTATTCTGTTATATTTCCACATATTTTGCATCGTTTTACCTTTTCCTTAGCTTCATTTAGTATTTTTATAAAGTTTTTTACCTCTTCTTTATCTTTTTCTAAAAAATAAAACGCCAATCTAGTAGCTGACTTTTTGCCAAGACCAGGAAATTTATTAAATTCATCTATAAGTTGACTTATTATGTTCGCTTTCATAAACCCTCCTAATACTTTATTTATAATTGATGCTCTATACATGTACTTTGTCAATAATTCTTATACTAGAGCTATTTCTAAACTTTTTAAAGATAGATATGATTTTTACACTTCTCATGTTTCAATGCACAAATTGATTAATAAATTCTATTATGTCTTTAAGTATATTTCTAAATCACTTATACCTGGTTCTTTAAATCAATTTGATGAGTAGCATGTTGATGAAACTGTTATTAATATCCATGGTAATAGATTCTATATTTGGACTCTTATTGACTCTGAAACTATATATCTTATTGATTACCACCTTACTGAATCTAGAAAAGCTAGTGAAGCTCTTGCATTATTTTATTATGCTAAGAAGTCACACAGCTCTCAAAAATCTATTGTTTCTGATAGACTTCTTAGCTCCACTATGCCAGCTAAAACTATTTTTAATAAATCAAAACATATTAAAGTTTAAAAGTTTTTTGATAATGTTGATAATAATTTAAAGCTCATTATAAAGCTAAAAGAGGCCTAAAGCCATTTAAGTCTACTTAATAAACTTTTAACTTCATTTTTCTTCTTTTACAACTATATTAGACCTCATGGTAGCCTTGGTAACTATACTCCTTCCAGAGTAGCTGGTGTTAAATATTCTGAAATTTCTAGAAAAAATTTATTACTTTTTCTAATTCTTTGCTTTATTTCTTGACTTAACCACAGTTTCTGTAGTATTTTGTTTTTTTATTAATTTTGGTAATTCGTTTTTTACAACATTATTTTACTTTTTAGGAATTTACTTTTCACATTTCCCTTATTTTTTTTATGTTTTTCATTCTAAGCTAACAGACTCCTTTATTTACATAACTTTAATATCAAGCAATAACACTATCTATTTTATACTATAATGTATATTTTTTCAATATAAATTATAAAGACAAATATTAATTTTATGAAATCTTAATAAGTAAAAAATCCTCTGTTAAATTTTTAGAGGATTTAATATTAATTAAAATTTTTTTCTATTTTATTTGTTATTTTTTTTATAAGTTTATATTTTTCATTAAATAAATCATTTGATAAGTCTATCTTATATTTATGAGGGTTTCTAAGTCTTTTTCTTTCTACTGCTATTTTTTCTAGTGAATTTTTATAATGTTTCATTGAGTTTTTTACATCTAGCATTTCTTTTGAAGCCTCTTGTGCTTTCCCATTCTTTACAAGATGATTAGTTAATTTTTTATAAGTATACTCACCTTTTTCTAATACACTTTTATTAAATTTATATTTTTCATCTCTAATAACTATTTTTTCATGCTTAAGTATATTTTCCCTGTCTTTATCCAATTTTTCTGCAAAAGTTATTAAGTCAGCGTAAGCCAATTCATTTTTATCGTATATTCTATACACCTCTTTAAATCCTGGATTTGTTATTTTTATAATATCTTCTGACAATTTTATAACAGATTCACTATTTATTTCTACAAGCTTATATACTCCTCCAAAACAAGGTTTAGATTTACTTACAGATATTTCATCTCCTACACCAAACATGTCTACTTCCACTTTTTGTTCAAGTAATGATTTTATTAAATTTTCATCTAAGCTATTAGTTAACACTATTTTAGCATTTTTTAATCCTGCACTATTTAATTCTTCTCTGCATTTTTTAGATAGATAGGCTAAATCTCCAGAATCTATTCTTACTCCATAATATCCTTTATAGTTATCATCTATTCTATTTTTCTTAAAAGCTTTAATAGCATTTTTAAGACCTATACCTAAGGTGTCATATGTATCTATTAGTAGTACTAAAGTATTATTTTCTCTATTTTTTCTATATTTTATAAATTTATCAAATGCTATAAATTCAGCCTCTGATCCAACCCCAAAGGCTTCTACATAAGAATGGGCCATTGTTCCTATACTCTGCAAACTATACTTATATTCTGTCATTATATTTGAGTGAGAACTACATCCTCCTATCATTGCAGCCTTTGTTCCTGATATAGCACTATCAAATCCATGAGCCCTTCTGCTTCCAAATGAAGATACTGGTATATTTCCTGCTGCTCTAGTTACTCTAGAAGCTTTTGAAGCTACTGCCATTTGTAGATTTAGAATATTTAGTATTGGAGTTTCTAAAATTTTACCTTCTATTAGAGGAGCTTTTACTGTAACTATAGGTTCGTTAGCATATACTATCTCTCCATCTTTCATTCCATAAATATCTCCAGAAAACTTTATATTTATTAAATAATCTAAAAGGTCTTTTTCTGTTATTATTTTAGAATAATATCTATATTTTTCATCTTTTGTTGTATTATTTAGTATTTCTATAAGTTGTATTACTTCTCTTACTCCTGAGACTACTGCAAAGCCTTCATCAATATATTTTCTGTAAAACATATCGAAAACAGCTATTTTATCTTGCATATTTTCTTGTAAAAACACATCACTTTCTGTATATTGGTATCTATCCGAGTTTATCACCCTTGCAAACTCTGTTAACATTTCTTCCTTATACACTTTTCACCTCATAATTATGAATAAATATAAAATTCACTAAAAAAAAACTGTAGCATATACTACAGTCTTTTTATAGCGATACTACTTTTAAATTATTTGTTGTGCCTGGATTAAACACTTCTTCCCCACAGCTTACAACTATTAGCTCTCCATCTTTAGCTAAGTTATTTCCTAACAATACTTTTCTTGTTTCTTCTATAAGTTCTTCCATATTTTTAACACTTTTAGCCACATCACAGTACACTCCTCTTGATAACATTAACTGCCTAGCTGTTTTTTCATTATTCGTTATCGCTAAAATAAAAGCTTTTGGAAAGTATTTTCTAAGTGCCCTTGCTGATCGTCCTGTTTCTGTTGCAGAAACAATAACTTTTGCTCTCAATGCATCTGCTACCTCAACACTTCCCTTAGCAATCGCCTCAGTTATAGTTACTTCTCCAATGTACTCCCTTGTAAAGTTTGGAACCACAAAATCTGTTTTTTCACATATATTTGCCATGGTTTTTACTGCATTTATAGGATATTTTCCTTTCGCTGTTTCCCCAGAAAGCATTACTGCATCTGTTCCATCTAATATTGCATTTGCCACATCACTAGCCTCTGCTCTAGTAGGTCTAGGATTTTTTATCATTGAATCTAACATTTGAGTTGCTGTTATAACCATTTTTCCAACATTATTACATTTTGTAATCATTAATTTTTGAGCAAATGGCACATCTTCTGTTGGAATCTCTACTCCTAAATCTCCCCTTGCAACCATTATACCATCAGATACATCAAGTATCTCGTCAAATTTTTCTATTCCCTCTTCATTTTCTATTTTAGATATAATTTTTATATCTTTTCCACCATTTTTATCTAATACTTTTCTTACTTGCATAACATCTTCTTTTTTTCTTATAAATGAGGCTGCTATAAAGTCTACACCTTGTTCACATCCAAATTTTAAATCAGATATATCTTTTTCTGCAAGAGCTGGCAATTGTACTGAAACGCTTGGTAAATTTACACCTTTATTTTCTCCTAAATCTCCACTGTTTCTTAATAAACATTTTACTTCGTTACCAGTTATTTCTTTCACTTCAAATTCTAAATTTCCATCATCAACTAAAATTATATTTCCTGGTCTAAGGTCATTTGCAAAACCTTCATAAGTTACTGCTACTTTATTTGTATTTCCTATTACTGATTTATCAGTTGTAAAGGTAAATTCCTGCCCTGCTACCAAAGACACATCTTTTCCATTTTCCAATTTAATAGTTCTTATTTCTGGTCCCTTTGTATCTAGTAGTATTGCTACCTTCCTATTTGTTTCTGCCATTATTTGTCTTATCGTTTCTATTCTAGCCCCATGCTCCTCATAGTCCCCATGAGAAAAGTTAAGTCTCATTACATTCATTCCAGATTCAACAAGCTGTTTCATTACATCTTTACTTTCAGAGGCAGGTCCTATAGTACATACTATTTTCGTTTTTTTCACAATATTTCCTCCTAAAATTATTTTATTTTCAGAATATTTTAAACATTAATCAAGATAATTTACTAGTTCATAATCTTTCATTGGAAAAGATTTTTTCTCTGTCCAAGCATAAGATATAGGATGTACAGATAATTTATTTGATTCCACTCCTACCATAACTGATTGTTTTTTTTCAAGCAATAATTCGACTGCATAAGCTCCCATTTTGGTTGCTATAATTCTATCTAAAGCGCTTGGCATTCCACCTCTTTGGATATGCCCAAGTACAGTTACTCTAACACTAGTATTTACTTTCTTTTTTAGTTCCTCAGCTATTTCAAGTGCTGATCCCACTCCTTCTGCAACTACAACAATATCATGTAATTTTCCATTTTTTCTACGTTCTGTTATTTTTTTAGCTAAATTCTCTATTGGATTTTCTTGTTCTGGTAACAACACCCCGTCTGCTCCACCTGCCATTCCAGTATATAAAGCTAAATCACCTGCCATTCTTCCCATTACTTCAACTAAAAAAGTTCTTGTATGAGAAGTAGCTGTATCTCTAAGCTTACTTATTGAGTCTAATATAGTATTTAAAGTCGTGTCATATCCTATTGTATAGTCTGTTCCTGTTATATCATTATCTATAGTACCAGGTATTCCAATTACATTTATATTATGTTCTTTGTGCAATAGGTCAGCTCCGTGAAATGAACCATCTCCACCAATTACTATTAAATTTTCTATACCTCTTTTTGTTAAGTTCTTAACAGCCATTGCCTACTTCTTTTTCTTTAAATTCTGGACATCTTGAAGTTAAAAGTATTGTTCCACCATGGTCTATTATTCCTGACACTTCTTTTGGTGTTAACTTATAAATATCATCATTTACTAATCCTGTAAATCCTCTTCTAATTCCAAAAACTTCTATATTTTTATAAAAAGCAAACTTAGCTGCAGCTCTTATTGCTGCATTCATTCCTGGTGAATCTCCTCCACTAGTCATTATTGCTATTTTCATAATCTTGTTCCTCCTAAGAATTACCTTATTTTATATATATTTCATTAATTTTACAGTATTTTATACTATTTTGCAAATAAAATTTCATTCATAATTACTTCCAATCATTGGAAAAATATTTAAACTATAGATTAGAATAAAAGAACACAATATTAAAATAAAGTAATTTTCAAGTTTTAATTATTTTAATAATTACTTCTTTGTTATATTACTAAATGTTTTATACGTTTATATTCCTTGACATTAATTTATAAATTGTTATAATTCAAAAATAAATACTGTTTAAAAAATGTTTATATATTTTAGACACCAATTCAATTACTTATAATTAAGGAGAAATATTATGCTTAAAACCTGTATAATAATAGTATTTTTTTTTATCCATAACATATATTACAGCTATAACTATAAATGCTTGCTTCCAAATACTTTTTTTCTTGTTAATAGTGATGAAATAAAAAATAAAGTCCATAACATGACACTTGAAGAAAAAATAGGTGAATTATTTATTGTAGGCATTCCAGAAAACAATATGACTTCAAAAGTGTATAATAGATTAAATAAATATCATTATGGCAGTATTATTCTTTTTAATAGAAATCTTAAAAATGAACAACAAATAATAAGTTTAACTAGAAACTTACAAAATAATACTGTAAAAAATATATTTATCGGAGTTGATGAAGAAGGAGGTAAAGTATCTAGGATTCCTTCTAACATTACATCTATCGTTTCTGCTAAAAAAATGTCTAATCTATCAAATATAGAGGAGTATAGCAGGTTATTAGGACTTTTATTAAAACATTTAGGGTACCATATGAACTTTGCTCCTGTTTTAGATATAACAACTAGCAATACTAGCTTTATGAGTAGCAGATCTTTTTCATCATCTCCTGAAATTGTTGCAAAAAATAGCGCTCAATTTATTAAAGGCCATTATTTAGCTGGCATATTACCAGTTGCTAAACACTTTCCAGGGCACGGCGCAACTACAACTGATTCTCATTTTAATTTACCAGTTATTAATATCTCAAAAGATATGTTAATTAATCGAGAACTTCTTCCTTATAAAAAAGCGATTAAAGAATCAAATATTGATATTATTATGGTAGGACACTTAATGTATCCACAAATTGATAACTTTTATCCAGCTTCAATGTCTAAAAAACTAATAAGTATTTTAAAAAATGATTTATTCTTTGATGGAATTATTATTACTGATGATTTAGGAATGAAATCAATTTCTGATTACTACGAAGATGGAGAAGAAGCTTATCAAGCTATTAAATCTGGAGTTGATATGCTTATGTACGCTCATGACCTATCTAATCAACAAGCTGCATATTACAACCTCTTAGATAAAGTCAAATCTGGTAAACTTTCTGAAGAAAGAATTAATACAAGTGTTTTAAAAATAACTGCTTTAAAAGAAATGTACTTATTTAAAAATTATAAACCTAACATTTCAATTGAAGAAATCATAAAGTTAATGAAAAGTACAGAAAAAAATTAAAATTTATGTAAGTATTAATTAACACTAATTGAAAGATCGTTATATATATATCACCTATAAATATTGTTCTTAACAATGTTAATTCCATTAAACTTTTTATTTATACTTCAGGAAAGTGCTACTATATTTGTAGAAACACCCAAAAAAAAGTTGAAATATTAGAAATTGTATGGTATAAATGTTTAACATAAAAAAACAAAGGAGGAAATATATATTATGACTAAAAAAGATTTTATTGCCCTTTATGCAAAAAAAGGTGAATTTTCTTCGAAAGCTGAAGCAGAAAGAAAATTAGAAGCATTTTTAGGAACAGTACAAGATGTATTAAAAAAAGAAGATAGTATTAACTTCATTGGATGGGGAAAATTTGAAGTAGTAAAAAGAAGTGCTAGAACAGGAAGAAATCCTTCTACTGGTGCTAAAATAAAAATACCTGCAAAAAAAGTTGTAAAGTTTAAACCTGGCAAAAATCTTGCTGAGTCTATTGAAAAAAAGAAAAAGAAATAAACTATATTTAAGAAAAGAGGATCCTTCCTCTTTTTTTGTTAAACACTATTATCTTTGCATTAAAATATACTTGAAAAATATAAATCTAATATGATAAAATTCAATATATTAATTAATATATTTTCACTAAGGAGGAATTTATGAAGAAACTATTATCAATACTAGTGGCATTATTTCTTATGGGACTACTGGTATCATGTGGCGGAAGCAATTCTGAAGAAAATTTAAATGATTACGACCATAGCCATGGAGAAGTTGAAAATGAGAAAGAACCAAGTAAAGATCCACTAAAAGTAGGTATTGTTTTATCTACTGGAGGATTAGGTGATAAATCATTTAATGACTCAGCATATAGAGGCCTAGAAGAAGCTCAAAAAGAATTTGGAGTTGAAATTAAATATGTTGAACCTGCATCTCCAGCTGAGGATGAGGGGTATCTTAGACAATTTGCTGAAAATAACTTTGATTTAGTTATTGGTGTCGGTTTTTTTATGCAAAAGGCACTTGCGAATGTTGCAAAAGATTACCCAGAGGTTAAGTTTGCTATAATTGACACTTTAGTTGAAGGTGAAAATGTTAGGTCTATTTTATTTGCTGAAGATGAAGGATCATTTTTAGTTGGAGCACTAGCTGCTCTAATGACCAGTAATAATACTGTTGGATTTATTGGAGGAATGAAAACACCTCTTATTGAAAAATTTGAAAAAGGATATTTTGCTGGAGCTAAGCATGTTAATCCTGATATCAAAACTGTTCAAGTATACACCACTGGACAAAATCCTTTTAATGATCCTACTCAAGGAAAAGAAAACGCTATATCCCTTATAGGACAAGGAGCAGACGTCGTATACCACGCTGCTGGTGGTACTGGACTAGGTGTTATAGAGGGGGCTAAGGAAAAAGGCGCTTACGCAATAGGAGTTGATTCAAATCAAGATGATATTGCACCTGGTGTTGTCCTTACATCCATGATGAAAAATGTTGATGTTTCAGTTTATTTAACAGTAAAAGATCTTGTAGAAGGTAATTTTTCAAATGGTGAAATAAGATATAACCTCGAAAATGGTGGAGTTGGAACAACTGAATTTGAAAAAACTAAAAATATTATTGGTGAAGAAAATATTAATAAACTTGAAGACATTAAGTCAAAAATTATAAATGGAGAGCTATCAATTTAGTAATACTAAAAGCTTCATAAAAGGTCAGCTTATGCTGATCTTTTTATATTTTCCAGATTTTACTTTTCTAGTATTAAATTATATATTTTATTAATAGGATTATGATATAATTTAATAAACACATATAAGGAGCTACATTTTATGACAGATTTTATAAAATTAGAAAAACTTGAGTTAGTATCTATTACCAAGTTTGGTTTTTTCTTTAAAAATCCAAATGATATAAAAGATATATTTATGCATAGTGGGGAGGAAGAAGGAGAGCTAATTATTGGAAAAAAATATTTAGTAGCTTTATATTATTCAGAAAAAAGAACTATTATATGTAGCATGCAGCTATACAAATTTCTTAAAACTAATGATTTATATAAAAACAAAGATCATATTAAAGGTACTATATATAGAATAAATTCTAATATAGGAGCATTTGTTGCCATTGATAATAAGTACTTTGGGTTAATACCTAAAAGTGAAATTTTTAGGGAATACTATGTAGGTGAAGAAATCAATGCTCGAATAACTAAGATTCGGTCCGATGGTAAAATAAATCTAAGCCCTAGAAAAATTATATCTCAACAAATTGATGATGATGCTCAAAGTATAGTAAAGCATCTGAGAGAAAATTTTGGAATTTCTGCAATAGATGATAAAAGCGACCCTCAAATTATATATAATACTTTTAATTTAAGTAAAAAAGCTTTTAAAAGAGCTATTGGAAAGCTTTTAAAAAACAAAATCATAAAAAAAACAACTATTGGATATGAGCTCATATATGAAAATGAAGACACAAATGTTATTTAATGTCATTTTTTTATAAATTCCAAAGTGACAGTAGTTTTCATTTTCTCATGCACAAATAGTCTATATAGTAAATCTATTTTTTTTTCAATAAAAAAAGCTACCACTATGTTAGTGTTAGCTTTTATAATATTTATATTAATTAAAGAGATTTTTTTGCAACTTCTACTAGCTGCTTAAATTCATTTTGATTATTTATAGCTAAATCTGCTAATACTTTTCTATCAAGCTCTATACCTGCTTTTTTTAATCCATTCATAAATTTACTATATGATAATCCATTATTTCTAGCACCTGCATTTATCCTTATTATCCAAAGCTCTCTCATTTTTCTTTTTCTAACTTTTCTATCTCTCGTTGAAAAAGCCTCTCCCCTCATTACAGCTTGATTAGCCTGCTTAAAAACATCACCTGAAGCTCCTCTGTAGCCTTTAGCTGCTTTTAATACTTTTTTATGTCTTTCTTTTCTTATTTTTCCAGTCTTTACTCTTGACATATATACTTCCTCCTATCTAACATGCTTTATAAACTTATCTTCCCTTTTTAGTTGGCAACAACACAGCTAATCTTTTACTTATTCCTTTTGGTAATACAGATTCAGAGCTCAAACGAGTTTTTCTTTTATTAGATTTTTTTTCTAAGTTATGATTTTTTCCACAACGTCTTATGGATATCTTACCGCTTCCTGTTACTCTAAGTCTCTTTTGTGCTGCTTTGTGGCTTTTCATTTTACCCATATTTGTTGGTCCTCCCTTCAAATTTTGCTTATATTATTATATTTATAGATTAATTTATTTTATTGGTGATAGCATTAAAGATTTTTGTGCATCTTTATAGTTTTTTTCAATTGTTGCTACAAGTTTATACTTTTCAGCAATTTCATCTAAAAGTTTTATTCCCAGATTCATATGCATTCTCTCTCTTCCAGACATCATTAATGTCACTTTTACTTTATACTCTTTTTCTAAAAATTTATCAATTTTTTTCATTTTTGTTTCTAAATCATGTTTATCAATTCTTACTTTTACCTTTATTTCTTTTACAATTACTTGCTTTTGTTTTTTCTTAGCTTCTTTAGCTTTACGTTGTTGTTCATATTTATACTTTCCATAATCCATTATTTTATAAACAGGTGGATTAGCATTTAATGATACTCCTATTAAATCAAGACCTCTTTCTTCTGCTATTTTTAAAGCTTCTGATTTATTCATTATCCCTAATTGGTCTCCTTTTTCACCTATAACCCTAACTTCACTATTTCCAAAATTTTTACTTACCTTTTTTGTTATGATAGACACCTCCAAAATATACATTAGAATAATTTTTAAAGTTTTCACAATCATATCTATTTATGAAGTGAGTTATTATAGATATAAAAAAAATCCAGAGAAAAATCCCTGGATATTATAAAATAACTAAATAAAATTATTTACTAACTACTAACCATATATAGCCTATTGCCTATAAGGTGAGAAACAGGGAGTTTCTTCTTTTTTTATAACTCAGATAGTTTACTATATTTTATTCTATTTGTCAACTAAAACAATGCATTATTTATAGTTCTTGGAAATGGTATGACATCTCTTATATTTGTCATTCCAGTTATATACATTACCAAACGTTCAAAACCAAGTCCAAAACCACTATGAGGAAAGCTACCATATTTTCTAAGATCTAAATAAAATTTATATTCATTTTTACTCAAGCCACTTTCTTCCATTTTTTTTAGTAAAACATCATAATTATCTTCTCTTTGGCTACCACCTATTAACTCTCCTATTCCAGGTACCAATAAGTCCATTGCTCTAACAGTTTTATTATCTTTATTTGATTTCATATAAAAAGATTTTATTTCCTTTGGATAATCAACTACAAATACTGGCTTTTTAAAAAAAATTTCTGCTAAAAACCTTTCATGTTCTGTTTGGAGATCCACTCCCCACTTAATTGGATTATCAAAATTCTTATTACTATTTTTTAATATTTCTATAGCGTCACTATAAGTTATTCTAGCAAAATTATCTGCATATATTTCTTTTAATTTCTTTATAAGACCTTTTTCAATGAATTTATCAAAAAATTCCATTTCTTCTGGACAAGCTTTTAAAATAAAATCAATTAAATATTTTGTCATTTCTTCAGCACAGTCCATATTTCCTTCTAAGTCTACAAATGCCATTTCAGGCTCTATCATCCAAAACTCAGCTATATGCCTAGGAGTGTTAGATTTTTCAGCTCTAAATGTTGGTCCAAATGTATAGGTATTTCTAAAAGCAGGGCAAAATGTCTCAACATTTAATTGCCCACTAACAGAAAGTTTTGTTTCTTTCCCAAAAAAATCTTTTGTGTAATCTACTTCTTTTTTTTCATTGTGTGGAATATTATTTAAATCTAATGTAGTTACTCTAAACATCTCTCCAGCACCTTCTGCATCACTTCCAGTTATAATAGGTGTATGGACATATACAAATTCATTTTCTTGAAAAAATTTATGTATAGCATAAGAAAGCTTAGATCTTACTCTAAATACTGCAGAAAATGTATTAGTTCTAGGTCTTAAGTGAGCTATCTCTCTTAAAAATTCAAAAGTATGCCTCTTGTTTTGAAGAGGATAATCTAAATCAGATTTTTGTAATATCTCAATTTTTTCTGCTTTAATTTCAAACTCTTGTCTGCTTCCTTCTGATTTTATTAATTTTCCCTCTACAATAATAGATGATGCTACTGATAGTTTTGAAATTTCCTCAAAATTTATTAGATTATTTTCAAAAACTACTTGTAAACCTTTAAAAAAAGATCCATCTCCTAATTCAATAAAACCAAATTTTTTTTGGCTTCTTATTTTTTTTATCCAACCTGATAGTTTTATATTTTTATCGTAAAGTTTTTCCTTATAAGCATATATGTCTTTTATCAATGATAATTCCAAAAGGGCACCCCCTATTTACTTATTATTCTTTTCTAAAAAATCAATTATTCCTGTAAAATAAAAATCCATTACTTTTTTTATAAAAGAGCCTACTTCATCTTTTTTTATTTTTAACGTTGGTATCTCAGCTAAAAATAATATTGTATTTTTACACACTGTTAAAAGGAAAGCTTTTTCTTCCTTTGAGTTAATTTTAAATTTCTTTGTAAGTCTTCCATATAAAATATTTGATACTTTATCATAAATATCTTCATATTTAGTGTCTTTGCTAGAATTTAATAATACATATAATTCTGTTTTTTTTGTAGTAAATAGCTTTTCTAAAGAATCTAATACATTGTTATAATTTTTTTCATTAATTGAATAGTCTAACTCAATAATAGGTTCGTTTGTTTCAAAGATATCAATAAATTTTTTATAGCTATCGTCAACTATTAAAGCATAAAGTTTTTCTTTATTTTCATAGTAACGGTATAAATTTCCTATTGTAACTCCTGAGTATTTAGTTATAGTTCTAATACTTGCACTAGAGTATGTTTTCTCTTTAAAGCATTTTAAAGCCCCTTTATATATACTTTCTTTGACTTTTTCTTTTTTTACTTGCATTTTTTTCCTTTCATAATTTTCAGACGCTGTTATAGTATTTTGTGTTTTCTAATCAGTAGTATCACTAATAATGTTACTATGAAAGATAAAAGAAGTCAATACTTTTACTATTAATTTAATTTAAGTTTAATAAAATTAAGTAAATTTAAATTTTACATCCTTATCTCTTTTAAATGGTGCAAATTAACATTATATAATATTCCTATTGAGAATACTACAGTCCATAAAGAACTTCCACCGTAACTCACTAAAGGTAATGGTATTCCTGTCACTGGAAGTAAACCAGTTATTACATATGTATTAATCAAAAATTGGATAAAAATTAAACCTCCTATACCAATAGCCATATATTTTCCAAACCTATCAGTAACTTCTATAGCTGTTGCCATAGCCATCCAAATAATAATTAGCATAAATAGTGATAAAAATACTGTCCCTAAAAATCCCCATTCTTCTCCAATAGACGCTAATATAAAATCTGTATGAATTTCAGGTAAGTAGCTAAACTTTTGTATTCCATTTCCGTAACCTTTGCCAAAAATTCCTCCACTTCCAAGTGCAATTAGTGATTGATTAATTTGATAACCAATATCATTATCATATTCATTATATAGTAAACCATTTATATAACTTTTTATTCTTTGATCTCTAAAGCTTGCTTTTTCCTCCACTGTAGTATATGATATCAATAGGCTTATTCCTATAACAACTAAGAAGATCACAACCAGCTCAAGTATAATTTTTAAGTCAATTTTCGAAACAAATAACATTACCACTGCAATACCAAAGTAATGGATTGCTGTACCTAAGTCTCTTTGAAAATAAATCATCAAAAAATAAAAAAACATTAAAGGTACTATGTTAAAAATAACTTTAAAATTTTTAAAATCTTTAATATCAAAACTTGACAATCCTTTTGATAGAATGATTATATAGACAATTTTCAATATTTCAGATGGTTGCAAATTGTAAAAACCTAAATTTATCCACCTTCTACTTCCATTAATATTTGGAACTAAATTTTGTAAATAACCAAAATTAGCTATTACTACTAAGCTTAATAATGAAATAGAAATAAAAACAAAAAACAATATAAACGTTCTTTTCGCATATATTTTATAAGGTGTTACTATTGCTATAGGAAAAATAATAAATAATGTCAATAATAAAGTAAACTGTTTTTTTAAAAAAAATTCTCCAACATTAAATTTTGTTAAAGATGAATAGAAACTAGCACTTGCAATACTAAGAGTTCCTATTAAAAGTAATGCAAGTGTTGAAATAAATAATAGTACTCTTCTAGTTTTATTTCTAGATATTTTATTATCTTTTTCTATTTGTAAGTTTTTTTCATATAAAACCTTACTACTTGCATTCATTTTTTACCTCTTTAAGAAAATAGTAATAAAAAAATGGCGTCCCTGGTAGGATTCGAACCTACGACTCCGTGGTTAACAGCCACGTGCTCTAACCAACTGAGCTACAGAGACATCCATACATAAATATTATGTAAAAATGTATAAAAGAGAAAAAGATCAAAAGAATAAAAATATTAGAAGAAGAAAAGAAAAAGTAAAATTAGTACTGGTCAGCTAAATAAGTTACCTCACTTACACCTCCAGCCTATCTACCTTCTGTTCTAGAAGGTTACCATAAGTATTTATCTTGAAGTAGGTTTCTCGCTTAGATGCTTTCAGC
>JAQGDQ010001176.1:0-57402 GCA_030141605.1 Tubiluchus corallicola
GCAATACGTAAAGTATACTTCGTTCAGTTACGTATTGCTCAAAAGGGTTTGACTCACATTCATCAATATCTAAAAACATACAAAAATTTCGTACATTTAACATTACTGATGTTTGTTTTCTAGGGCAGAATTACAATAACAATGATGTGGCACACTTTATTTTCATCACATTTGACTACATTATTTCAAACATAACTATATATGCATTATAACTAGCTCTATTTTGACAAGGATTGTGTGAGTACATATTTGAACAGATAGTTAGTATAGGGTGATGCTAAAGAGTATGTAGTCAGAGAAACACTGTCAACAGAGCTTAATACCACTGAATGCTTTATTGTAACATAATCAGTACATAAATGTTCCACATATCCCATAAAGTGAATTAACTTGACTGTTCAGAGCACAGGTGAGTAAAACAGACAGGTGACTAGCAGGTAACAAACTGAAAAACTGGCCAAAAGCAAAAGCTTTACATTCCTGCCACAGATGGCGCCTCGTGCACGAATTTGTAAACAAGATTAACAAAAAAAGCTAAGTCTGCTACAGAATCTTTGATAATACAAGTATTATAAGAATCACACTGATACTGAACGAAATGTGAGAGTTGTGGCCATTTTGGTTTTTCAACATGTCGGGCTGCAAAATTTTGAGAAATTAATAGTGACTTCTCACCTTCATTGCAGTTAATTCCTTGGTAGCCCGGATCACAACTACAATTGTACTTGTTTTGTAGATCGTTGCACAAACCATGACGACAAGGGTTTGACGAGCATTCATTAGTATCTAAAAATAACAACACATGTGTCAGTTGGCGTCATGCCAAAAAACTACTGCTGAGATTTAATGACTAAAATTATTTAAATACCTGTAGGAATTTGAAAAATATTGAAAATATTCATGCGCTTTATGAACTTAAATTAGCGACATGTGTTGATCTATTTGGGTGGTGTCAATATTCACTGTTGCTTGTCCGTCACCATTTGCTGCTTCCACTTGAACCTTGCTATTATTTTTGTATTTTCAGCTTTAGTGATTTTGGGCTGAGATGGGCCATTTATATCACATATATATATATATATACATATATATAATGGTACTAAATGTTGACAGTTGTTAAGGCTGATATTTTGACAATAACAACTGATTGCTTGTTTTGAATTTTTAGATTATGATGAATGTTCATCAAATCCTTGTCTTAACGGCACTTGTAAAAATCTAGAGAATAAATACACGTGCGACTGTCATGATGGTTTTGAAGGATATAATTGTGACGAAGGTAAAAAATCTTTAAAATCCGCATGTTATTTGGATATGATATGAATGCCTGCCAAATATGAATGATCGCAAACACATCTTGAATGTGAGCACCACGCCACACATTTTCTTGGGTTTCGTCAATTGAATTCTCACACATCTTGAATGTGAGCACCACGCCACACATTTTCTTGGGTTTCGTCAATTGAATTCTCACACATCTTGAATGTGAGCACCACGCCACACATTTTCATGGGTTTCGTCAATTGAATTCTCACACATCTTGAATGTGAGCACCACGCCACACATTTTCTTGGGTTTCGTCAATAACCACACATCTTGAATGACACCACGCCACACATTTTCTTGGGTTTCGTCAATTGAATTCTCACACATCTTGAATGTGAGCACAGCCAACATTTTCTTGGGTTTCGTCAATTGAATTCTCACACATCTTGAATGTGAGCACCACGCCACACATTTTCTTGGGTTTCGTCAATTGAATTCTCACACATCTTGAATGTGAGCACCACGCCACACATTTTCTTGGGTTTCGTCAATTGAATTCTCACACATCTTGAATGTGAGCACCACGCCACACATTTTCTTGGGTTTCGTCAATTGAATTCTCACACATCTTGAATGTGAGCACCACGCCACACATTTTCTTGGGTTTCGTCAATTGAAATGGTGCAACATATTGTTCACAGTTGTTTCCTAAGTACTTATATAAATTTTTTGACAAAATTCCTTGTCTAAAAATGTCAAAAATGAATTGCAACACTCATTGTAATATTTAATTTTCAATCAAATAGATCAACACATGTCGCTAATTTAAGTTCATAAAGCGCATGAATATTTTCAATATTTTTCAAATTCCTACAGGTATTTAAATAATTTTAGTCATTAAATCTCAGCAGTAGTTTTTTGGCATGACGCCAACTGACACATGTGTTGTTATTTTTAGATACTAATGAATGCTCGTCAAACCCTTGTCGTCATGGTTTGTGCAACGATCTACAAAACAAGTACAATTGTAGTTGTGATCCGGGCTACCAAGGAATTAACTGCAATGAAGGTGAGAAGTCACTATTAATTTCTCAAAATTTTGCAGCCCGACATGTTGAAAAACCAAAATGGCCACAACTCTCACATTTCGTTCAGTATCAGTGTGATTCTTATAATACTTGTATTATCAAAGATTCTGTAGCAGACTTAGCTTTTTTTGTTAATCTAACTTACAAATTCGTGCACGAGGCGCCAGCTGTGGCCGGAATGCAAAGCTTTTGGTTTTTTTCAGTTTTTCAGTTTGTTACCTGCTAGTCACCTGTCTGTTTTACTCACCTGTGCTCTGAACAGTCAGGTTAATCCACTTGATGGGATATGTGGGACATTTATGTGCTGATTATGTTACAATAAAGCATTCAGTGGTATTAAGCTCTGTTGACATTGTTTCTGTGACTACATACTCTTTAGCATCTCCCTATACTAACTATCTGTTCAAATATGTACTCACACAATCCTTGTCAAAATAGAGCTAGTTATAATGCATATATAGTTATGTTTGAAATAATGTAGTCAAATGTGATGAAAATAAAGTGTGCCACATCATTGTTATTGTAATTCTGCCCTAGAAAACAAACATCAGTAATGTTAAATGTACGAAATTTTTGTATGTTTTTAGATATTGATGAATGTGAGTCAAACCCTTGTGTTAATGGTTCATGCAATAACCTGCACAATAGATACACATGTACTTGCCAAGCTGGTTATAAAGGATATAATTGCGACCAAGGTAAAACCGATCACGAGTTTTTGCCGAGACATACAAAAATACATCAGTTAGCATACGATATGGTGTAAACAACTGTTCTTGCTCTAGTTCAAGCAAGATACTGTAGAACAAAGTTTTGAAAAAATGCGAAAATATGATTTCCGTTTGGTTTGATTATTAATTGTCAATATTTTAGATATTGATGAATGTTTGGTGTTGCTTTTCTGAGTTTCCATGATTGATCTTATCCTACACCTTGATACATTTGGACTGATTTTCCACAGATACAGCAGTACAATAACTGTACTAAATTATACAGTAAATTTCTGAAATGTAGAATGCCCTGTATTTTAGTGGTTAGCGTAGGTGTTTTCTTCGAGATGTCGTTTTTAGATTCCCTTTTGTACGTTTATATGGTAACCTTAATGTGAGAAAGAAAATAAAACAAGTATTGTGTGAATTTGCATAACAAACAAGATGTAAACAACTGTTCGTACTCTTGATAGAGTAAAATTTTGAAAAGATAGAGTGAAATTGGTTTTTATGATTAATTGTCAATATTTTAGATATTGATGAATGTTTGGCAAAACCTTGTCATCACGGCTCATGCAGACAGGGAGTTAATAGCTACACTTGTACTTGTGAGGCAGGATATGTGGGCCACGACTGTGCTGAAGGTATTGTATTACTATCTCTACATGTATAACTCTCATTTTTACTAATAAAAACATAAAATTACCTTCAAATGGTGGGTTCAAATGCCAAATATTTCTTTTCATTTTCATAGCTGTTTTCATAGAAACATAAAATCACTGAAATATTTTATCTAGTAGAGCATTCAAACTGCAAATATTTTTGTCTTGTCCTACAACTGGGTGTTTTTTTTACATTTTGTTTATATGATTGTTATTAAGAATTTTTCCTGTGTTCCAGTGCAACACCTCGATCAAATTTTTGTTCACAATTTTGTTCACATTACGAAAATAGACAAATGGTGTGCTTGCTAAGTAGTGCTATTACAGCCATAAAACTTTGATTTTGATGATGTACAAAGTGATGTACAAAATGATGTACAAAATGATGCAAAGTGATGAAAATAGGCAAATGGTGTGCTTGCTAAGTAGTGCTATTACAGCCATAAAACTTTGATTTTGACAATGTATAAGATGATGTACAAAGTGATATAAAGTGATGAAAATAGACAAATGGTGTGCTTGCTAAGTAGTGCTATTACAGCCATAAAAGTTTGATTTTGATGATGTACAAAGTAATATACAACACGCAGCAAATCGTGATTATTACACCATTACACATTATGGACAGATTTATAAGATTTCTATGTATTTATATACATTTTGCAACAGAATAAAGCCAACCTATAGTAAAAATTTGATACATTAGCTGTGTATACAAAAATGACAACAAACAATCTTGGTCAAATAAAAAAATGAATATACTAAGACAAGTGAATAAATTTTATTAACTTGAATAATCAATAACTATGACATTTTCAATTTTTTTTCTTCATGCTTACTTTCAATATTTGACGCCTGTAGGTTCATTCCATCAAAACTGTAAGTTTTTTCAGTTTTCAGGAATGTATTTTCCAGCAGATTGATTTGAAATGGGCTTGTAAGCAAATCTAATTAGCCATATGATATGTTATTTTTAGCAAATAAAATAGATATGCATATCTAGAAATACGTATAAAACTCACAAATGACCCATTCTTTTGACAGAAATTGATGAATGCTTATCTAATCCGTGTTCCAATGGAGCTTCATGTTTTGATGAAATCAATAAGTACACTTGTGTTTGTCTTCCTGGTTATACTGGAACTAAATGTCAACAAGGTATGAGGTCACATGCTGATACGACTTTTTAGTGCATTTTGTTTCTAAAATAGCTAAATGTGTGAACACGGCATCATGCTATTGCTGAATACTATACATTATAATATTACATATTTAAATGTCTTCAAGGTATTACGTCATGTGTTGATTATGATGTATTACAGCAATGCAAAATGAATTGTGAACAATGTGTTGAAGATAATGTATTTTGGTACTGGTTACTAAGCTGTGAACAATGCATGATGTGATGGTACTATACATTTGATGAAAAAGGTTTTAACTATTTTGATGCAACAATTGGTAGAATGTATCATACTGGCAAACTGTTTCTCAATCAATATAATTTTTGAAAGCATTTCAATTTTTGTTTTTAGATATTGACGAGTGTTCTTCTAACCCCTGCAGGAACGGGGCTACCTGTACCAATGGAATTAACCATTACAATTGTTCCTGTGCAGTCGGATTTACAGGAACTGTTTGTGAACAAAGTAAATTTACCAAAACTACAATAATTTTTTTAGTAAAATTTTGTAAATCTATCTTCTTTCTTTGCATTTATTGCTTTTCTTTTAACACTAGTAATCAATTGTAAAAAATTAACTACAAGGACAGGTCTCATCAATAACTATACTTGTTATTGTATTGATTGGAAAATGTATCCAAATAACATGTCAGCAAGATAAATTTTGTAACCATGTTTGCTGTTACAGTTAGTAATTCTTCTTAACTAAATAAAAGTCATCATCTGCATTTCCTTTATTATCATCATGTGTAAAAGTTTAAATTACAATTTTTCAAGCTTTTTTACGAAATTATAGTCTGAATTTTTATGGATTTATTTAAAGAATGTACTTTGCAATCATGCACTTATTTACTGTGCCTGGGTTTTGCAATTAAATGAATTTATTTTTTCTGTTTAGATATCAATGATTGCCTGCCTAATCCTTGTATGAATGGAGCAACATGTATAGATAAAATCAATAACTACACTTGTTTATGTGTCAAGGGATATGCTGGAGTTAATTGCTCACAAGGTCTGATTTGATACTCCAAAGTGCATTGTTAATTTTGTGTAATTCTGACATAATAAATATGACCGTGAATACATCTTCCATCTTTCTTTATACAAGCAAGTTAGTCAAGCAACGGATGTTCACAGTTTTGTTGTCAAGGAAACAAATAAAAGATTTCTTTATTTCATTGCATCACTGTTCAAATTAAAATAATATTTTTAAATGTAAATGTATATATAGTTACATATTTATTCCAAAATTATATTGTTCAAAATTGGTTATAGATTTTACAAAATTTAGAAATAACTTTGGCAGATTGCCAAGAAAAAAATTATAATTATTGAAAAAAATCCATAACGCAGAACTACAATGGATCTTTTGATCACTATTAATTTGCCCACAGTGATATAGGAATTGCTGGTCTGAATGCACTACTTTATTTTTATCTTTATTTAGATGTTAATGGTTGTTCATGCAATCCTTGTCTGAACGGAGGCAATTGCACAGATACCGGAGTTAATAAATACAATTGCTCTTGTGCTGCCGGATTTACAGGAGTTAATTGTGAGGAAGGTAAGGATTGTCAGAACGATACACAACAACACAGTGGTTTAAGAATATCAAACTACTACAAGTTGTGGCAGATTTATAATATTACTATAGATACATAGTCATAGATTACATATATTCTGCAATAAACTACTCTAAAATATCATATAATTTCTGCTGTGCATGTAAACACGACAACAAGAAATCGTGACAAAATAAAAATCAAAATACAAAGGCTAATAAACTAAATTTAATTATCTTGAATACTCAATAACTATAAATAACATTTTCACTTTTTACTCTTAAATGCTTACTTCCAACATTTGACAGTAATTTAAATTAAAATGGACTTAAAGAAATGTTAATGTTAAATAGATATGCATAAGTATAAATATGTATAAAACTCGAAAATAACCCATTTTTTTGACAGAAATTGATGAATGCTTATCTGATCCTTGTTCTAATGGGGCTTCATGTTTTGATGGCATCAATAAGTACACTTGTGTTTGTCTCTCTGGATATACTGGAAGTAAATGTAAACAAGGTATGACGTCACATGTTGAACATGACTTCTTATTATATTTTGTCTCTTAAGTAGCTAAAAGTGAAAAAGGCATGATGCCATTGCTGAATATTATGTATAACAATAATATCTATTTAAATGTCTTCAAGATATTACGTCACGTGTTGACAATGAAGTATTACAGAATTGTGCGAATAGTTGAGAACAATTGCTGAAGATAATGGAGTCTGGATAATGTTTGCTCAGTGGTGAACAACATGTGATTTGATATTAGTGCATGTGCTAAAAGGTTAATTTAACTATTTTGTTGAAACAATTGGTATAATGTGTCATGTTGGTATTCTGATTCACAAGTATTTTTGTTCAAAGGTATTTCTGATGTATTGTTTTCTGTTTTTAGATATTGACGAGTGTTCTTCTAACCCCTGCAGGAATGGGGCTACCTGTACCAATGGAATTAATCACTACAATTGCTCCTGTGCTGTCGGATTTTCAGGAACTTTTTGTGAACAAAGTAAAGTTACAATAACTACTATAATTTTTTATTATTAAAACTTTCTGATTCTGTCTTCTTTCATTTCTTTTTTGTTGCTTTTCTTTCAACATTAATAAATGCATGTCCAACAATTGTAAAAAATTAACTACAAAGACAGATGTAATCAATAACTGTACTTGTGCTTGCATTGATTGGACAACGTTTTAAAAAATATCAGCAAGAAAAATGTTGTAATCGTTGTTTACTGTTAGAGGCAGTAATTCATGTAAATTAATAAATTCATACTATGTTTTTAGTTTATCACCAACATGCGAAAAATTACAATTTTTAAGTGTATTTAAAAATGTATTGCCAAAACTATACCCTATTTTTGCGTGGATTTAGTGAATGTTTCCACTTCAAAATTTTGATTATTTTTAATTTTCGCATGTTCTCCTTTCTCAATTAAATGAATTTATTTTTTTCTGTTTAGATATCGATGATTGTTCACCTAATCCTTGTTTGAATGGAGCTACTTGCATAGATAAAATCAATAACTACACTTGTTTATGTGTCATGGGATATGCTGGAGTTAACTGTGAACAAGGTCTGGTTTGACGCTCTGTAAAGAATTGTTAAATATTTGTAATTGAATATTGAATATTTGCCTATTGAATACGACTTTCAACATTCTTTGTTAAAATAACGGATGATCGCATTTTTGTTGTAAAGAAGCAGATTTATAGACTTGTTATTTTATGGCATCAGTGTTTGAGTAAAATAAAGTTATTGAATATATGTTCCAAAATTTAGAAATAATTTTGAAAAATGTTACGGGTATTGAAAAAAGACATAGCATAAAACTGAAATGGATTTTTATCACTTTTGCTTAGCCTACAGTGATATAGGAAATGAAGTCATGAATACGCTGCTTTGTTACTATCTTTATTTAGATGTTAATGATTGCTCACGTAATCCTTGTTTGAATGGAGGCAGTTGTAAAGATGTTGGTGTCAATGAATACAATTGTTCTTGTGCTGCTGGATTTACAGGAGTTAATTGTGAAGAAGGTAAGGATTGTCAGAATAATAAACAACAACACAGTAATTTATGATTAGTACGCCATTACACACTATGACAGATTTCTATTCGTCCACATACATTCTGCGACAAAATAAAGTTAAAAATACGGATAAAATTATATAATAAATTAATATAAAATATAATAATAAATTAATTTAACTAACTCGAATAATCAAAAGCTATGACATTTTCACTTGTTCTTTGGACTAGTTTACTTTCAACATTTGACACCTACAGAATTGTAGGTACTTTCAGTTTTCAGAAATGTTTCTGCAACAATTTGATTTAAAATTGGCTTATAAACAAATATAATAATCCATATGACATGTTAATTTTTAGCAAATCAAATAGATATGCATAAGTATAAATACATATAAAACTCATAAATCACTCATTCTGTTGGCAGAAATTGATGAATGCTTATCTACTCCTTGTTCCAACGGGGCTACGTGTTTTGATGGAATCAATAAATACACTTGCATTTGTCTTCCTGGTTATACAGGAATTCATTGTAAACAAGGTATGACGTCACATGTTGACAGGACATTTTTAGTGTATTTTGTCTCTAAGGTAGCTAAAAGTGAACAGGGAATGATTCCATTGTTGAACATTGTATGCATTGCAATATTGTGTGTTTGCACTGTGACAATGTACAGTATCACTTGTGTGAAATCGGCTAATCTAGAAAATTTCAACTACCCAGACACAACTCTCTGGTGCACTTTGGACTCAAGTCTAGTCTATTATTAAGAAGAAATTCCTGTTAAAAGATAAAATGACCATAATTTTTCTTTGACTAATTAGTTGGTTTTTCCTGGAATAGCAGCAGAATCCTGCATAGCTTGGGCTGTAGTAAACAGACACTCAATAAATTAGTGTGTACAATCATGAAAGTGTACACCAGGCAAAGCTACTCAATAGGTTAAGTTAGGTGCCTGAAAAAGTGTTACGCAACATTTTGACTATCAAGTATTGCAGCAGTAAATGTGATACACTAAATGTGAGAAAGGTGCTGGAGATAATGCATTGTGAGTGGTACTACTTACTCTGCTGTGACGTAATGTGATGATGTATCTGATAAAAAAGTTACTTTAACTATTTTGATGAAACAATTAATTCAATCTATCATATTTTCATACAATTTCTCAAATATTAGTGTTTGAAAGCATTTTTAGTGTATTTACTTTGTGTCTTTTTTAGATATAGACGAGTGTTCTTCCAATCCCTGCAGGAACGGGGCTACCTGTACCAACGGAATTAACCATTACAATTGTTCCTGTGCAGTCGGATTTACAGGAACTTATTGTGAACAAAGTAAAAGATGCAAAATTTAATATAATTTCTTGTGCAAAATTTAGTAAATAAACCTGATTTTAGTGGATTTACTGCTCGTCTTTATAACCATGTACTCTTTTACAGGTAGCAAATGTTTTTCACATAATTAAAATTCAGATTATTTCTTATACATGAACTGGCAAGGATATATTTCCAATTTTTTTAAGGTTAAGGGCATCTTTCTAAAACAATTATTCTTTGAATCTGCCTCTTTTTTTGAAATAAAGTTACTGTTTTTGTTTAGATATCAATGACTGCTCTCCTAATCCTTGTATGAATGGAGCTACATGTATAGATAAAATCAATAGCTACACTTGTTTATGTGTCAAGGGATATGCTGGAGTTAATTGCTCAAAAGGTCTGATTTGCATAATATTTGATATGCTAGAGAGAATTGTTAAAGATGTGTAATTTGTGCATAATTAAATTAAATGTATGAACATGAAGACATCTTGCCACTTTCTATGTTCAATCAGACAGTAATCAGCTAATCTAGGTTTGAAGCAGAGCTTTTGCTTTGTTCACTTGACACTGTTTTATATTAAAATGCATTTTTAAATATATATTAGAAAATTCAGTGATGACTCAGAGCAGCGTGCCAAGAAAATTTATTAATATTTTTGTAAAAATATGCAATGTTGATCTATAATGAATTATTGATCACTATTAATTGGACTGCACTTTTATAAAAAAATAAGGGACTGAAGTCACTGCTTTTTTAGATGTTAATGATTGCTCATGTAATCCTTGCATGAATGGAGGCAATTGTACAGACATTGGTGTCAGAGGATACAGTTGTTCTTGTGCTGCTGGTTACACAGGAGTCAATTGTGAAGAAGGTAAAAATTTGCCAAATGAAATGTTTCATGCATGGCCATTATTTGTATTCATTTCTGTTAAATTAAAATTGAGCGCTTTTACATAAAAATGACATCTTTAACTCTCTTAAAATTTTCTAGTAACTGTAAAATCATTAATAATTGTTTTTGACTGTTCTAATAAGTATTCGTCTTTAGCTGCACAGATTAGAATGTAATTTTTTTTTAATTATTATTCTATGTTGCTAAAATCGTTATACAACTTAAACTCAGAATTAAAATCGTATGTTGTTCAAGTAGTATGGTGTGTATGGAACCAGTTTAAAAAACTGCTATGAAGCAAGAGAGTCATTGCTAATTGACAATGTCATGCCTACATTCTCAAACTAACTTACTTTTGTTATACATACATAACAAACTAACTAAACTAAACCCAAATTGATTACATGTGTAGTAAGTCTGAAATTGTAATAGGCATGCAAATAATACTAAATTGCTAATGTTAATTAATGTTAATTTTAGAGAAGATTTCTTCTTTCTGAGTAGTAGTTTAGATTATAAGAAGGGGTGGTTTAAAGTTGGAGCATGGGATGGGGGTCTATAGGGAATAGGGCCTTCAAAACTAGAGCTGTTCTTTTCTGAATTAAAAGATCCCCGTACACCAGACAAAATTTCTAATCCAAAGATTTCTTAGAAGACCATATCAAACAACAGCAGGGAGCATGACGACAAAAACCACATGAGGTCATTTATTTTGTCAAGCCTTTATTTAATTAAGAGCAAAATACTCACTGTTTTTATTTAATCAAAAGTATCTTTCAGTTATTCATATAGAATACAAATTCAAGTAGTTTAAATGCAAATACAAAACTTTTGCAGTTTAAGTTTAAGATGGTAGATTTATAATTTCTGAAAATTCTTTAAAAATATCAAAAATCAATATCATGAAATGTATGAGATGTTGCATATGTTCACAAGCACTGTTAAGTCAGATTTAAGAAACAAAACTCATTCTCAAAGTAAAATGTCTGTTTTTTCACAGTTGTTGATAATTGCTTCTCTGATTCTTGCCATAATGGAGGGACATGCAGAAATGGATTGAACTCTTTCACTTGTGATTGTTCGCAAGGATATACTGGAGATCACTGTGAAAAAGGTATGTGTGCTTTAATTGTGACCTTTTAACGTTTAATGACTGCATTCTAAGGCTTTTTTTACATCGTTTCGTTTCTTGAAAACCTCTAATTCTTTCAAGAGATGGTTTATCGAGGTCTTAGATCCTCTTTTGAAATTGGTGTTTATGAATAAAGTTGTCTGTAATCTCACCTCACTTGCCAAAAAATCAAAAAGCGAACATATATTTTAATTCTCCTATTTGGAAACGTTGGATTAATTTTAAACTTAATGTTATGCCTAAATGCTGTAGAATACAATTGTATAAAACCAAATTGCATAATTGTAAAAATTAAAGCCACAATATGTGTAAATGTATTTGCAACACATATAGTGTACTTGAAATACTATAGCCAATCAAAACAGGAAGATGAGAATATGATTTGGTAAAAGCAGATTTTTTTTGAACTTCTAGACATTGATGAATGTTTATCAAATCCTTGTCATAATGGTACATGTAAGGATCTAGTCAATAGATACACTTGTAACTGCAGTGACGGTTATGAAGGCTTTAACTGTGACAAAGGTAAGATATACCACTTAATTTTTTCAATGTCGCAATTTAAGTTCAATTGCTTTCCCTTTTAAGACTACACATTCTGTTAGGCCATATGAAAGGATACTTTTTGAATATGGACATGAGTGCACAACTTTCTCCAGTTTGAAAACAAAATGTCCTTAAGACAAGCCTGTAAACAGAATGATTATGTACAACTGTATGCAAAAACTTCATTCAAAATAACCGGATTTCTAATTTGCTTCTTCTCTGTGCATTTTAGTATTCAGATAAACCATGCGATGCCTCATGTTGGCAGCTTTTGCAGTTTTTATTAAGATTGCTCTTGGAGTGCTAAGTTTAGAAATACCAATTTGGCTTACAGTAGTATCTTATTTTATGTCACATGTTTAAGATAACCATATGGACAAATTTGCTTAGGTATCATAAGGAGCACGAATATTTTCTATTTTGTAATAGAACAAAATTTTATCAAGTAAAATGTACCTGCTAAACAGCCAAATTGAGATACGATAGTCTGTTGTTGTTGCACTGGCCCTAAATGATGTTTTGTGTTGATATTCTTAGATATTGATGAATGTGCATCAAACCCTTGTCGTCATGGTTCATGCAATAACCTTCAGAACAGATACAATTGTACCTGTGATCCCGGCTATCAAGGAACTAAATGTGATAAAGGTAAAGCATTATTATTAGGTTCATGTGTGTCAGTGCGAATCTTGTCAAAGATGTTAATGTTAACAATTTAATGATTCAAATGCTCCTTGTAACATGTACATCTGCAAGTAAACCGGTTGTGGCACAATGATAGTTCGAAGCTAGTTACAGTTAAATTCAGCACATTTTTTGGAAAATTAGTGAAATTATGTAAATTTAAACTTGGTGGCAATTGCTAAATCAGGTTTCATCTTTTCCTAAACAACGCAAAACTGTCATATTATTGTCTGTGAAAGAACTTTATTTAACAATAGTCCTTGCAATAATCAGTCAAGAATTCAAGAAGTTATACAAAACATGTTACTTAATCTCTGTCATGCTGCCATTTTCGTTAATGCACCACATTACAGTTGGTAAGTGAGACATAACTATCTGATTCTAAAATGTGTTCTCTTATACTCCTTGTAAAACAGAGCTAGATGTAACGGATATTGCATAGTCAAATGTGATGAAAATTATCATTCTGTAGTTAAAAACAAATGTTAGTAATATTAAAAGTTAAAATTTTGGTTTGTTTTTAGATATTGATGAATGTCAGTCAAACCCTTGTGATTATGGTTCATGCAATAACTTACAGAATAAATACACGTGTACTTGCAAAGCTGGTTATAAAGGATATAATTGCAGTGAAGGTAAAATTGAAAAAAACTTTTTGTTGAGATTGCAGTTTACAAAAACAATTAATCGTATATAATTATTGTAGTTGACCAGATAGCAGAACGCCTTGGTTCAAGACCAATAGGAATTGCAACACTATTTGAGAATTTCTTATTTGGCGTTGTTTTTGCAAAATAGCAAGATTGTTCTTATTTCTGATACATTAGATGTGGATTGATTTTCCACAGATACACCAGTACAATAACTGTGCTAAATTATACAGCAAATTTCTGAGTTGGAAAGGTACCATACTCTGTATCACTGTGGTTAGCATAGGTGCATTCTTCAGACTGTTGTTTTTAGATTTGCTTTCGTACCTTTATGTTGTAAATATAACATGAAAAACAAAATAAACAAGTATTGTGCGAATTTGCATCAGAAATGATACTTGCACGATGTAAACAACTGTAAACAACATGACGTAAACAACATGATGTAAACAACTGTTCTTGCTCTTACTCATGTGGCATATCATAGCGCAAAGTTTTGAGAAGACATAGTGAAGATATGATTTCTTGTTGGTTTTGATAATTAATTGTGAATATTTTAGATATTGATGAATGTTCGTCAAAACCTTGTTATCACGGCACATGCACACAGGGAGTGAATAGCTACACCTGCACTTGTGAGGCAGGATATGTGGGTTATAACTGTGCTGAAGGTATTGTTTTACTATCTCTACATGTACAGATCTCATTTTTATTAATAAAAACATGAAAACACATTTATTATAAAATTTATGAAACGTTTTATCTAGCGACAGGTTCAAATGCCAAATATTTCTTTTCGTTTTCATAGCTGTTTATGTTCTTTTTACTTTTTATTCAAATGCTTATTGTTAAGAATTTTTCTCAAAGAAACTCTTTAATCAATTCTTTGTTCACAGTGTGAAAATATACAAATGATGTGCTTGCTTAGTAGCATTATTACAGCCACAATATTTTGATTTTGATGACGTACAAAATGTTACATAATAAAATTTGCAAAAAAAAACACCACAGTGATTTATGATTATTACAACGTTGCACAATGTGGTGGACTTAAAAGATTTCTATGCATTACATGCATTCTGCAACAAAATGCAATGCTAAAATATTGTTAAAATTTGGTACCTTTACTGTAGATCTAAACAGAACTACAAAAAATCATGACATAATAAAAAATCAAAATATAAGGACAAACAAGCTAAACTTAATTATCTTGAGAAAGAAAATCAATGTCTATGACATTTCCACTTTTTCTTCTTACATGCTTACTTTCAACATTTGACACCTGTAAGTCATTCCATCAGAACTGTATGTACAATCTGTCTTTAGGAATGTTTCTCCAGTAACTTGACTTAAAATGAACTTGTAAAGAAGTCTAATACCTTAAAGTTTAGCAAAATAGATATGCATAAGTAGGAACACATATAAAAGGTGTAAATAACCCATTATTTTACAATTATTGACAGTTACACTTAATAATACTAGGACAAGTGAATTAAATTTAATTAACTTGATTAATCAATAACTATGACATTTTCAATTTTTCTTCTTACAAGCTTACTTTCAATATTTGACCCCTGTAGGTTCATTCCATCAAAACTGCAGGTACAATCAGTTTTCAGAAATGTATTTTCCAGCAGTTTGATTTAAAATGGGCTTGTAAGCAAATCTAATTAGCTGCATGATATGTTATTTTAGCAAATAAAATACATATGCATAATTAGAAATACGTATAAAACTCACAAACGACCCATTCTATTGACAGAAATTGATGAATGCTTATCTACTCCTTGTTCCAATGGGGCTACGTGTTTTGATGAAATCAATAAGTACACTTGCATTTGTCTTCCTGGTTATACTGGAATTAATTGTAAACAAGGTATGATGTCACATGCTGATTGACTTTTTAGTGCATTTTGTTTCTAAATTAACTAAATGTGTGAACAAGGCATCATGCTATTGCTGAATACTATGCATTATAATATTACATATTTAAATGTCTTCAAGATATTACATCATGTGTTGACTATGATGTATTACAGCAATGTAAAACGAATTGTGAGCAATGTGTTGAAGATAATGTATTGTGGTACTCGTTACTAAGCTGTGAACAATGCATGATGTGAGGGTACTATACAGTACAGTATACTGATGGTTATACTGGAACTAACTGTAAAGAAGGTATGATGTCACATGCTGAAATGACTTTTAGCGAGTTTTGTCTATAATGCTGAATATTATATACTGAAATATTTGTGGCTTCTTGTTATTACTTTCAAATGGAGTTATCCTCTCAAAACACTAGCTGGTTTACTGTATAAACTGTTGGCTACAATGTTGATCTCCATTGAATGTTTGTACCTCAAGTCCTGAAATAAATTTGTTGCTGAAGTGTAAGCCATATTAACTTCTTTTTGATACTGTTTATGAGATGTGTGTATGGCAAAAATCTTCCCAGTGACCATATCTTGTTATAAGTTAGAGTAATTTCAAATGCAGGTTTCGAATTATGTTGTGTGTAATTTTGAACATATGTTGTCTATTTAAATGTCTTCGAGATATTACGTAATATTATGTATTACAGCACAGTACAATGCATCAATGTACTGAAGATAATCTATTGTGGCACTATGTACTTATCTGTGAGCAATGCATGATGTGATGATACTATGCATTCGAAAAGAAGGTTAATTTTATTATTTTGACGAAACAATTGGTATAATGTGTCATATTGGCATTCTGATTCACAAATGTTTTTCTCAAAAAGTACTTTTGATGAATTGATTTTGTTTTCTGTTTTTAGATGTTAACGAGTGTTATTCTAATCCCTGCAGGAACGGGGCTACCTGTAAAAATGGAATTAATCATTACAATTGCTCCTGCGCTGTCGGATTTTCAGGAACTTTTTGTGAACAAAGTAAAGTTACAATAACTACTATAATTTTTTATTAGTAAAACTTTCTGATTCTGTCTTCTTTCATTTTTTTGTTGCTTTTCTTTCAACATTAATAAATGCCTGTCCAACAATTGTAAAAAAAATAACTACAAAAACAGATGTAACCAATAACTGTACTTGCGCTTGCAGCGATTGGATAGTGGATTCAAAAATGTCAGCAAGACAAATGATATAATCATGTTTACTGTTATAGGCAATAATTCCGGTAAACTAATAAAATTCATATTATGTTTTTAGTTTATCGTCTACATGCAAAAAATAACAATTTTTAAGTGTATTTAAAAATGTATTGCCAAAGCTATACCCTATTTTTGTGTGGATTTAGTGAATGTTTCCACTTCAAAATTTTGATTATTATTAATTTTCCCGTGTTCTCTTTTCTCAATTAAATGAATTTATTGTTTTCTGTTTAGATATCGATGATTGTTCTCCTAATCCTTGTTTGAATGGAGCTACATGTATAGATAAAATCAATAGCTACACTTGTTTATGTGTCAAGGGATATGCTGGAGTTAATTGCTCAAAAGGTCTGGTTTGCATAATCTTATATACTCTAGAGAATATTGTTAAAGATGTGTAATTTGTGCATTATTAATTTAAATGTCATGTGAACATGAAGGCATCTTGCAACTTTCTATATTTAAATATGTTATTAACTATGATCAACAGATAATCACATTTTTGTTCTGAAAAACCAGATTCATAGACTTGCTTATTTTATGACATCACCAAAATTTTAAAATAACTTTGACTGATTGCAAAAAATACATTATGAGCATTGAAAAAATATTCAGCATTTTACTTAACCTTTAGCACTTAGTAATGTAGAAAATGAAGGCCTGAATGCACTGCTTATTTTTATCGTTATTTAGATGTTAATGATTGTTTATGCAATCCTTGTTTGAACGGAGGTAATTGCACAGATGTTGGAGTTAATAAATACAGATGCTCTTGTGCTGCTGGATTTACAGGAGATAAGTGTGAAGAAGGTAAGGATTGCCTGAATGATGCACAACAACACAGTGATTTAAGATTATTGAACTACAACAAGTTGTGGCAGATTTATAAAAGTTCTATGCTTTTAAATACATTTTGTAACGACATAAAGCTAAACTGTGGTTAAAATTTAGTACCTTTGCTGTGCATGTAAACAGTATTACAAAATTATAGGACAAATAAATTAAATTTAATTAATTTGAATATCAATAACTATGATATTTTCTCTTTTTTTTCAACTTTTGACACCAGTAGGTTCATTCCATCAAATATATAAGTAAGTATCAGGAATGAATTGATTCAGTAATTTGATTTAAAATTGATTCGTAAAGAAAAATTATTAGCCATATAATATGTTAACTTTTAGCAAATACAATAGATATGCATATCTAGAAATGCATATGAATCCGATAAATGACCCATTATTTTGCAATTTTTGACAGAAATTGACGAATGCTTATCTAATCCTTGTTCCAATGGGGCTACGTGTTTTGATGAAATCAATAAGTACACTTGTGTTTGTCTTCCTGGTTATACTGGCACTAAATGTCAACAAGGTATGAGGTCACATGCTGATTGACTTTTTAGTGCATTTTGTTTCTAAAATAACTAAATGTGTGAACAAGGCATCATGCTATTGCTGAATACTATGCATTATAATATTACATATTTAAATGTTTTCAAGATATTACGTCATGTGTTGATTATGATGTATTACAGCAATGCAAAATGAATTGTGAACAATGTGTTGAAGATAATGTATTTTGGTACTGGTTACTAAGCTCTGAACAATGCATGATATGATGGTACTATACATTTGATGAAAAACGTTTTAACTATTTCGATGCAACAATAGATAGAATGTATCATACTGGCAAACTGTTTCTTAAGTAATATAATTTTTGAAAGAATGTCAATTTCTGTTTTTAGATATAGACGAGTGTTCTTCTAATCCCTGCAGGAACGGGGCTACCTGTACCAATGGAATTAACCATTACAATTGCTCCTGTGCAGTTGGATTTACTGGAACTGTTTGTGAACAAAGTAAAAGATGCAACATTTAATATAATTTCTTGTGCAAAATTTAGTAAATAAACCTGATTTTAGTGGATTTACTGCTCGTCTTTGTAACCATGTACTTTTTACACGTTGCAAATGTTTTTAACTAAATAAAATTTAGATTATTTCTAATAAATGAACTAGCAATTATATGCTTTCAATTTTTTAAAGGTTAAGGGCATCTTTCTAAAACAATTATTCTTTAAATTTGCCTCTTTTTTGAAATAAAGTTATTGTTTCTGTTTAGATATCAATGATTGCTCTCCTAATCCTTGCATGAATGGAGCGACGTGTATAGATAAAATCAATGGCTACACTTGTTTATGTGTCATGGGATATGCTGGAGTTAATTGCTCAAAAGGTCTGGTTTGCATAATCTTATATACTCTAGAGAATATTGAAAGATGCGTAATTTGTGCATAATTAATGTAAATGTATGAATAGGAAGACGTCTTGCCACTTTCTATATTCAAATATGTCAGTCTCTAGTGAGTTAATCCTGATTTGATGTGAAGCAGAGATGTTCACTTGTTTACATGGCACTCTTTCTGATTAAACGGAAATTCTTAAATGTATGTTAAGAAATTTAGATATGAATCAGAACAGCTAGTGAAAGTATCTCACGAATTTCTGTATTCAAATACGTTAGTCAGTAATGAGCTATCCCAGTTTGATGAGAAGCAGAGCTATTCGCTTGTTTGCGTGCCACTATGTCAGACTAAACTGTAATTTTTAAATATATATTAGGAAATTTAGATATACGACTCAGAGCAGCTTGTCAAGAAAAAGTATTAATGGTATTGCAAATATATACAACATTGATCTGCAATGAATTATTGATCTCTATTGATTTAACAGCACTTTTATAAGGAAATAAGGGAGAGAAACCACTTTTTGTTTAGATCATAACGATTGCTCATGTAATCCTTGCATGAATGGAGGCAATTGTACAGACATTGGTATCAGTGGATACAATTGTTCTTGCGCTGCTGGGTACACAGGAGTCAACTGCGAACAAGGTAAAGATTGTCAAAAACATGTTTCTTACACATATTTGCATGGTCATTAGTTTTTTTCATTTCAAAACAATTATTAAATTACAATTGTATACTTTTGCATGAAGATGACATCTTCATTTCAAGATCATCATGATCAAGAAGATGGGTGTCACTACTAATAGGCCTACATTTGCTAACTAACATATATTTAAAAACTAAGCGAAACGCAAACTGATTAGGTGCAGCATATGTTGTAAGTTTGAAATTGTATTAGACCTCAAATAATAAAAAAATTAAATATAATATTATAAAAAAAAACTAATATTAAACCACATTTTAGAGAAAATGTAGCTTTCAAAAAGTGTTGAACTAAAATAGATAGTAAAACATTTCAACGATTACAAAGATGGTTTGTGAGACATTTTAATATAGTAAGTAAGTAAGAAAGTTTACTAGTTTACCATCAGTTTTGAAATAGCAAGATACATAACTAAGAGATTTATAAATCTCTGTGCAACATACTATAATATTACAAATTGCAAAAGTAATTATTGATTAATGGTGAAAGGGTGGTCAGCCACCCTCAAGTGGGGAATAGAGGTCTCAAATCTAGAGTGCCCTTTACTGTATCAAGAGATCCTCTCTTTCCCAGACACCAGATAGAGGTTCCAATCCCAAGATTAAATGAAGGTCATATCACACTTCAAAGTAATGAAACAGCCAAAAGAAGGTAAAAATACTAGCCGGTCATTTATTTTGTCACACCTTTATTTAATTTATAGCAAAATTTGCACAATATTTTTACATACAAAAGGCTGTACTTCAGCCATTTCTATACATATTTAAGCAGTTTTTGTGTAAATAGGCTTTTGCAGTTTATGTTTAAAATTGTTGATTTATTATTTCTACAAAATTAAAAAATGTTATGATATGCAAAACGTACGAGATGTTCACAAGCATTGTTAAATTAGATTTAAGAAACAAAACTCATTCACAAAGTAAAATGTCTGTTTTTTCACAGTTGTTGATAATTGCTTCTCTGATTCTTGTCATAATGGAGGGACATGCAGAAATGGATTGAACTCTTTCACTTGTGATTGTCTGCAAGGATATACTGGAGATCACTGTGAACAAGGTATGTGTGCTTTAATTGTGACCTTTAAACTTTAATGACTGCATTCTAAGCCCTTTTCATCGTTTCATTTCTAGAAAATTTCCAATTCTTTGAAGAGATGGTTTTTCTAGGTCTTAGATACTCTTTTGAATTTGGTGTTTATGATTAATGCTGTCTGTGATCTTACCTCACTTGCCAAAAAATCAAAAAGCGAACATTTTAATCCTTTAAAAACATGATTAATTATAAAATTAATGTTATGCCTAAATGCTGTAGAATACAAATGTATAAAACCAAATTGTAGAAATTTCAAAAAATTAAAGTCACGATAAGCGTAATTGTATTTGCAGCACATACTGTGTGTATGAAATACTATTGTCGATCAAAACAAGAAGATGAGAATATGATTTGGTAATAGCAGATTTTTTTTAACTTCTAGACATTGATGAATGTTTATCAAGTCCTTGTAATAATGGTACATGTAAGGATCTAGTCAATAGATACACTTGTAACTGCAGTGACGGTTATGAAGGCTTTAACTGTGACAAAGGTAAGATATACAACTTAATTTTTTCATTGTTGTAATTTTAGTTCAACTGCTGTCCTTTTTAAGACAACACATTCTGATAGGCCGTATGTAAGGATCCCTTTTGAATATGGACATGAGTGCACAACTTTCTCCAGCTTGAAAACAAAATATCCTTAAAACAAGCGAGTAAACAGACTGATTATGCGCAACTGTTTGCAAAAACTTCACTCAAAATAACCGGATTTCTAATTTGCTTCTTCTCTGTGCCTCTTAGTGTTCAGATAAGACATACTATCAAACATGTTGGTTGTTTCTGCAGTTGTTTGAATAGCTGCTTTATTTTTTTACTAAAACTGTTCATGGCGTGCTAAGCTTAGAAATGGTAATTTGGCCTTATTTTATGTTCAGTAGTTTAGAAAGTCATATGAATAAAATTTCAAAGGTATCACAAGGATCATGAATATTTTCTAGGTTGCTTAAATTCCTAACAGATTTTCAATAAAATATACCTGTTAATGTTGTAGAAATCCCCTTGCAGAATATTGTAGAAAAATGTAGAATATTCTGTAGTATAGTAGAACAATCTTCTTAGCTTGTAGAAGTATCTAGAATTTTCTATTTCTAGATTGTTCCTTTGCTCTGATATATAAGGCTGAGCTGGCCGCTGGAGTTTATTCCCTTGTATCCTCGTATTCTCAGATACGCTTTCTTGCTTTCACGTTTCAAGATTAAGGCATTTATTGTAAACATTTCGCATTCCTTCATACTTGTGTGTTGTAGAATTCTCGTATAATAAACTAGTTTAATTTGATGACGTGTTTTCTGGTTTCTCTACAATCCTTGCAAGAGCAACAAAACACAACAGTTAAACATCCAAATTTGGTTAATACATACAATAGTCTGTTATTGTTGTGTTGCCTAAATGATAACTTGTGTTTATATTCTTAGATATTGATGAGTGTTCATCAAACCCTTGTCGTTACGGTTCGTGCACTAACCTTCAGAACAGGTACAATTGTACCTGTGATCCCGGCTATCAAGGAACTAAATGTGATGAAGGTAAAGCATTATTATTAGGTTCATGTGTGTCAGTGTGAATCTTATCACGAATGTTAATGTTAACAATATAATTTAATGATTCAAATGCTCCTTGTAACATGTACATCTGCAAGTAAACCAGTTGTGGCACAATGGCAGTTCGAAGCTAGTTTCAGTTAAATTTCCGCACATTTTTTGGAAAATTAGTGAAATATGTAAATTTAAACTTGGTGGCAATTACTAAATCAGGTTTCATCTTTCCTAAACAATGCAAAACTGTCAAATTAGTTTTTGCAAAAGAACGTCATTTTTTATAGTAACATATATTATCAGTACATTAGTCCTTACAATATTGTCAAGTCAAAAAATTCAGTAAATTAAGCAAAACATATTACATAATCTCTGTCATACTGTCATTTTCGTTAATGCACCACATTACAGTTGGTAAGTGAGACATAACTATCTGATTCTAAAATGTGTTCTCTTATACTCCTTGTAAAATGGAGCTAGTTATAATGGATGTAGCATAGCGAAATGTATTGAAAATTAGCATTCTAATTCTGCAGTTAAAAACAAATGTTAGTAATATTAAAAGTTAAAATTTTGGTTTGTTTTTAGATATTGATGAATGTCAGTCAAACCCTTGTGATTATGGTTCATGCAATAACTTACAGAATAAATACACGTGTACTTGCAAAGCTGGTTATAAAGGAGATAATTGCAGTGAAGGTAAAATCGAAAACAATTTTTGCTTAGATTCCAGTTTACAAAAACAATTAATCACATATAATTATTGTATTTTACCAAATAGCAGAAATCCTTGGTTCATGACCGATGGGAGGTGCAAAACTGTTTGAGAATTTCTAATTTGGTGTAGCTTTTCTGACCATCCATGATTGATCTTCTACTACGTAATGATATATTAGATTTGGCCTGATTTCCCACAGATGCACCAGTACAAATAACTGTACTAGACAATAGAGTAAATATCTCAGTCTGAAAGGTAGAATGCCCTGTATTTTAGTGGTTAGCATAGCCGTTTTCTTCAAGCTGTCATTTTTAGATTTACTTTTGTACATTTATATTGAAAATATAACATGAAAAACAAAATAAACAAGTATTCTGTGAATTTGCATCAGAAATGAGACATGCATGATGTAAACAACTGTTCTTACTCTCATACATGCGGTACTTCATAGCACGAAATTTTGAAAAGACATGGTGAAGTTGGTTTTGATGATTAATTGTGAATATTTTAGATATTGATGAATGTTTGGCAAAACCTTGTCATCACGGCACATGCACACAGGGAGTTAATAGCTACACTTGTACTTGTGAGGCAGGATATGAGGGCCACGACTGTGCTGAAGGTATTGTATTATTATCTCTACAAGTATAGCTCTCATTTTTGATATTGAAAACATAAAACACCTTTATTATAAAATTTATGAAACATTTTATCTAGTGGCTGGTTCAAATGCTAAATATTTCTTTTAGTTTTTAGCTGTGTAATATTTTTTCTTTTTATTTAAATGCTTGTTATTAAGAATTTTTCCCATCTTCAAATGCAACGGTTCTATCAATTTTTTGTTCACAGTATTAAGACATACCTTTAATGGTGTGCTTGCTAAGTAGCATTACTGCAGTCATAAAATATTCATTTTTGACGTACAAAATGATAACACCACAGTGATTTGTAATTATTAAACCATTACACAATTTTGTGATTTATAAGTTCTTTATGCATTTATAATTTCTGCAACAAAAAAAGCTAAACAAGGGTCAAAATTTGGTACCTTTGCTGTGCGTATAAATTGGACAACCAAAAATCACGAACAATTATAGAATCAAAATACTATGACAAATAAATTAAATTATGACATGTAAATTTTTAGCAAATAAAGTAGATAGGCATCAGTATAAATACATAAAAAACTGATAAATAACCCATTCTATTGACAGAAATTGATGAATGCTTATCTACTCCTTGTTCCAACGGGGCTACGTGTTATGATGAAATTAATAAGTACACTTGTGTTTGTCTTCCTGGTTATACTGGAACTAAATGTCAAGAAGGTATGATGTCACATGCTGACAAGACATATTACGCTTTACACTTTTGTGTATTTAGGTGTTTACAAGAGATTGTTATGTGCTGATATAACACGCAACGATACAGCGCGATTGAATGCGAACAACATTGTCAATATAATGGCAGGGTATGGCATGTTGAAATCAGAAACTGCTATGTCTTACACTTCATATGAATATCAGAAGTAGCCCAATATTCTCTTTCTTGAGAACAAGATAAGATTTGTTGCAACTGCATTTGCCAGTTTTATTTTACTAGTTTATTATATTATCATTTTGTTGCTCAAGCACAATTGTTTAAAAGGCATTTTTGCTTGGTGTTTAGATTTTTCTTTCTTTTTTAGATATTGACGAGTGTTCTTCCAATCCTTGCAGAAATGGGGCTTCCTGTACCAACGGAATTAACCATTACAATTGTTCCTGTGCAGTCGGGTTTACAGGAACTTTTTGCGAACAAAGTAATTTTTGCCACATCTATTAATGTGCAAAATTTAGTAAATTGGTCTCTGTTTAGTGTATTTGCTGCTTTTCTTTTGACAACAATAAATTTGCGATATTATACTTATAAAAATGGAGCTATATTGAGACTTGAAATTAGTAACTGTAATTTCCCTTGGTTCTGGGATACAGCAAATCCAAATGTTAACAAGGTAAACGTTGTAACTGTATACTCTGTTATAGGTAGCAAATGTTGCGAACTAAATAAATTTTGCATCATTTCGTATTTATTATCGGTGTGTGTAAAGCTTTTGAATTCGATTTCTTTAAGTTTTGTACGCAAAAATACAATTACGGCCAAACTACATTTTCATTTTAAGGGTATCTTTGTAATACAAGATTTTGCAATTTTTGTTTGAATTTGCCTCTTTTGCTGAAACAAATTTATTGTTTCTGTTTAGATATCAATGATTGTTCTCCTAATCCTTGTATGAATGGAGCAACATGTATAGATAAAATCAATAGCTACACTTGTTTATGTGTCAAGGGATATGCCGGAGTTAATTGCTCAAAAGGTCTGGTTTGCATAATATTTGATACGCTTGAGAATATTATTAAAGATGTGTAATTTGTGCATAATTAATTTAAATGTACGAACATGAAGACATCTTGCCACTTTCTATATTCAACTATGTCAGTCTCTAGTGAATTAATCCTGATTTGATGTGAAGCAGAGATGTTCACTTGTTTACATGGCGCTCTTTCTGATTAAAGGGAAATTCTTAAATGTATGTTACGAAATTTAGATATGAATCAGAACAACTAGTGAAAGCTTCTCACAAATTTCTGTATTCGAATGTGTTAGTCACTAATGAGGTAATTCTGAATTGAAGTAAAGCAGAGATGTTCACTTGTTTGCATGGCGCTCTTTCTGATTAAAGGGAAATTCTTAAATGTATGTTACGAAATTTAGATATGAATCAGTACAGCTAGTGAAAGCTTCTCACGAATTTCTGTATTCGAATGTGTTAGTCACTAATGAGGTAATTCTGAATTGAAGTAAAGCAGAGATGTTCACTTGTTTACATGGCGCTCTTTCTGATTAAAGGGAAATTCTTAAATGTATGTTAAGAAATTTAGATATGAATCAGAACAGCTAGTGAAAGCTTCTCACGAATTTCTGTATTCGAATGTGTTAGTCACTAGTGAGGTAATTCTGAATTGAAGTAAAGCAGAGTTGTTCACTTGTTTGCGTGCCACTGTTTCAGACTAAAGTGCAATTTTTAAAAATATATTAGAAAATGTAGATATACGAGTCTGAGCAGCTTGTTAAGAAAAACATTATTGTTATTGCAGAAAGGTACAATGTTAATCTATAATGAATTATTGATCACTATTAGTTTGACTGAACTTGTATAAGAAAATAAGGGACTGAAGTCACTGCTTTTTTAGATGTTAACGATTGCTCATGTAATCCTTGCATGAATGGAGGCAATTGTACAGACATTGGTGTCAGTGGATACAGTTGTTCTTGTGCTGCTGGGTACACAGGAGTTAACTGCGAACAAGGTAAAAATTTGCCAAATGAAATGTGTCATATTTGTATTTGCATGTTCATTAGTTTTTTTTTTCGTTTCAAAACAGATGTTAAAGTAAAATTGAAAACTTTTGCGTGAAAATGATATCTTAAGCTATTTTAAACTGTGTTAGGCTTATCTATAAAATATGTAATAATTCTCTGAATGTTCTACAAGATTTTCTTATCTTGTATAAACACCAGTGATCATAATGCTACGTTGCTACGTTTTTGTTTTTTATTCTATATTGCACGTACTTTTATATATATACAACTTAAATATAAAATTAAAATCGCACTACACTCAAAATGTTCTTGCAGCTAACTAAAAAAGCTGCCATGAAGCAGGAGTGTTGCTACCAATAGGCCTGCACCTCACAAACTAACATTCATTTGAAAACTAAACTAAACATAATAGGATTACGTGTTTAGTAAATATTGTAAATCTGAAAATGTAGCATAACTGCAAATAATGGAAACTTTACCAGTATTATTTGATGTTTATTTTAGGGAAAATTTCTTTCTTATGAATATGTTGTTTAGGTTTTATAGACTGTTAAAGTCATAGATATTGAAACATTTAATGGATCACAATGGTTTGTATGGCATTTGATATAATAGAAGTCTCAAAACTCGACCTTCTTTTTTCCTGTATCAAGAGCCCCTCCTCCCTGGACACCTGACAGGGTTCTCCAAGATTAAATAGAAGGTCACACTTCAAAGTAGTGCAACAGCCAAAACAAGAGACAGTAAAACAAAAATACCAGGAGGACATTTAGTTAGTCAGCCTTTATTTAATTAATGGCAAAATTTGCACAATGTTTTTATATATAGAAAGCTTTTATATATAGTAAGTATATTTATGTACTTCAGCCATTCATATGGTACAAAAATTTAAGTAATTTCTGCGCATTGCCTTTGCAGTTTAAGGTTAAGATGGTAAATTTATTATTTTTTCAAAGTTCTTTAAAACAAGTCTGTTTATATTTAGAATGTACGATATGTTCACAAGCACTGTTGAATCAGATTTAAGAGATAAAATTCATTCTCAGTGTAAGATGTCTAATTTTTTTCCAGTTGTTGATAATTGCTTCTCGGATTCTTGTCATAATGGAGGGACATGCAGAAATGGATTGAACTCTTTCACTTGTGATTGTCGTCAAGGATATACTGGAGATCACTGTGAACAAGGTATGTGTGCTTTAATTGTCATGTTCTAAGTTTGATGTCTCTTTTTTATGGAACTTTTTTAAGTAATGGTTTATCTAGTACTGAGATACCATTTTGAATTTGATGTTTATAAATAAAGTTGTTGTCTGTAGTCTTACCTCACTTGCCAAGAAAAAAGCAAACATCCATTTAGGTACCCCTATTTGGAAACATTAATTAGAAACATTAACAGACCTTATATAGAGTATTTTATGCCTAAATGCTGTAGAATACAAATGTATAAAATCAAGTCGCATAATATTTAAAAAATTAAAGTCACGATATACGAAATTGTATTTGCAACACATATTGCATTGTGTACTTGAAATACTATAGCGAATCAAAACAAGAAGATGAGATCATGATTTGGTAAAAGCATGATTTTTTTTTACTTCTAGACATTGATGAATGTTTATCAAATCCTTGTAATAATGGTACATGTAAGGATCTAGTCAATAGATACACTTGTAACTGCAGTGACGGTTATGAAGGCTTTAACTGTGACAAAGGTAAGATATACCACTTAATTTTTTCAATGTTGCAATTTAAGTTCAACTGCTGTCCCTTTTAAGACAACATATTCTGATAGGCCGTATGTAAGGACACTTTTTGAATATGGACATGAGTGCACAACTTTCTCCAGTTTGAAAACAAAATATCCTTAAAACGAGGCAGTAAACAGAATGATTATGTCCAACTGTTTGCAAAAACGTCTTTCAAAATAACCGGATTTCTAATTTGCTGTTTTTCTCTGTGCATTTTAGTGTTCAGATAAACCATGCGATGCCTCATGTTGGCAGCTTTTGCAGTTTTTATTATGATTACTCATGGAGTGCTAAGTTTAGAAATGCCAATTTTGCTTACAGTAGTACCTTATTTTATGTCACATGTTTTAGTTAACCATATGGACAAATTTGCTTAGGTATCATAAGGAGCACGAATATTTTCTAGGTTGTTTAAATTCCTAATGGAGCTTAAATAAAATATACATGTTAAACAGCCTAATTTGGATTTTACATAATACAGTCTGTTATTGCTGCATTGCCTCAATGATTTTTGTGTTGATATTCTTAGATATTGATGAGTGTGCATCAAACCCTTGTCGTCACGGTTCGTGCAATAATCTACAAAACAGATACAATTGTACTTGTGATCCCGGCTATCAAGGAACTAAATGCGATGAAGGTAAAGCATTATTATGAGGTTCTCAAACATTGCAGCATTAGCTTACATGTGTGTCAGTGTGAATCTTGTCATAGATGTTAATGATAACAATTTAATTTAATGATTCAAATGCTACTTGTAACATGTACATCTGCAAGTAGACCAGTTGTGGCACAATGACAGTTTGAAGCTAGTTACAGTCAAATTCCTGCACATTTTTTACAAAACTGATGAAATTAAGGCAGTTATCATGTTTTCCTAAACAAAACAAACTGTTATATTGTTCTCTGCAAAAGGACTGTACTTAAATATTACATCTATTATCAGTACTATAGTCCTTGCAATGCTATGTGAATTCAAAAATTATCTAAAACATATTTCTTAATCTTTGCCATACTGCCATTTTCACTGGCATGCTACATTTCAGTGGGTGAGTGAGGCATAACTATCTATTTCAAAAATGAGTGCTCTTATACTCCTTGTAAAATGGAGCTAGTTATAATGGATGTAGCATAGCGAAATGTATTGAAAATTTGCAGTCTAAGTCAGCAGTTAAAAACAGATGTTAGTAGTATTAAAAGTTAAAATTTTGGTTTATTTTTAGATATTGGATGTAGCATAGCGAAATGTATTGAAAATTAGCATTCTAAGTCAGCAGTTAAAAACAAATGTTAGTAGTATTAAAAGTTAAAATTTCGGTTTATTTTTAGATATTGATGAATGTCTGTCAAACCCTTGTGATTATGGTTCATGCAATAACTTACAGAATAAATACACGTGTACTTGCAAAGCTGGTTATAAAGGATATAATTGCAGTGAAGGTAAAATTGAAAAAAACTTTTTGTTGAGATTGCAGTTTACAAAAACAATTAATCGTATATGATTATTGTACTTGACCAAATAGCAGAAAGCCTTGGTTCAAGACCAATAGGAATTGCAACACTATTTGAGAATTTCTTATTTGGTGTAGCTTTTCTGAGTTTCCATGATTGATCTTATACTACACCTTGATACATCAGATTTGGACTGATTTACCACAGATACACCAGTACAATAACTGTACTAAATTATACAGTAAATTTCTGAAAGCTAGAATGCCCTGTATTTTAGTGGTTAGCGTAGGTGCTTTCTTCAAACTGTCGTTTTCAGATTTGCTTTTGTACGTTTATATGGTAACCTTAATGTGAGAAAGAAAATAAACAAGTATTCTGTGAATTTGCATAACAAATGAGAAGTAAACGACCGTAAACAAAGTGACGTAAACAACTGTTCTTATTCTTATACATTCATACATCATAGCGCAAAGTTTTGAGAAGACATAGTGAAGATGTGATTTCCAGTTGTTTTTGATAATTAATTGTGAATATTTTAGATATTGATGAATGTTTGCCAAAACCTTGTTATCACGGCACATGCACACAGGGAGTGAATAACTACACCTGCACTTGTGAGGCAGGATATGTGGGTTATAACTGTGCTGAAGGTATTGTTTTACTATCTCTGTCAGTGCAGCTCACATTTTTTTCAATTAAACACCTTTGTTATAAAATTTGTGAAACTTTTTATTTAGTAGTGCATTCAAATGCCTTTTACTTTTCAGCTGAGTATTTTTGCTACTTTTTATTCAAATGCTTGTTATTAGGATTTTTTCATGTTCAAATACCACACCTCCATCAATTTTTTGTTCACAGTTCTGTTAACAGTGTGAAAATTTGCAAATGGTGTGCTTGCTATATAGCTTTATTTTGTCCCCATAGATGGTGCTGTAGTCACCAACTCATAAATCATGTATGATAAGGACCACAGCTTCATAAACAGTAGCGTTTTTCTCTGAAAACTTTTGTGAACAAGTGTAAGCGTCTACCCTGGTCATTATCACTCCATTTTCAACCTATAGATGGTGCTGTAGTCACCAACTCATAGATCATGTATGATAAAGACCACAGCTTCATAAACAGTAGCGTTTTTCTCTGAAAACTTTTGTGAACAAGTCTAAGTGTCTACCCTGATCATTATCACTCCATTTTAACCTATAGATGGTGCTGTAGTCAACAACTCATAGATCATGTATGATAAAGACCACAGCTTCATAAACAGTAGCGTTTTTCTCTGAAAACTTTTGTGAACAAGTGTAAGCGTCTACCCTGGTCATTATCACTCCATTTTCAACCTATAGATGGTGCTGTAGTCACCAACTCATAGATCATGTATGATAAAGACCACAGCTTCATAAACAGTAGCGTTTTTCTCTGAAAACTTTTGTGAACAAGTGTAAGCGTCTACCCTGATCATTATCACTCCATTTTTAACCTATAGATGGTGCTGTAGTCACCAACTCATAAATCATGTATGATAAGGACCACAGCTTCATAAACAGTAGCGTTTTTCTCTGAAAACTTTTGTGAACAAGTGTAAGCGTCTACCCTGGTCATTATCACTCCATTTTCAACCTATAGATGGTGCTGTAGTCACCAACTCATAGATCATGTATGATAAAGACCACAGCTTCATAAACAGTAGCGTTTTTCTCTGAAAACTTTTGTGAACAAGTGTAAGCGTCTACCCTGATCATTATCACTCCATTTTTAACCTATAGATGGTGCTGTAGTCACCAACTCATAGATCATGTATGATAAGGACCACAGCTTCATAAACAAGAGCGTTTCTCTCTGAAAACTTTTGTGAAGAAGTCTAAGTGTCTACCCTGATCATTATCACTCCATTTTAACCTATAGATGGTGCTGTAGTCACCAACTCATAAATCATGTATGATAAGGACCACAGCTTCATAAACAGTAGCGTTTTTGTCTGAAAACTTTTGTGAACAAGTCTAAGCATCTACCCTGATCATTATCACTCCATTTTTAACCTATAGATGGTGCTGTACTCATAAATTTTGATTTTGATGACCTCCAAAATGTTACAGAACACCACAGTGATTTATGATTATTACGCCGATACCCATTACGATGGATTTATGAGGCTTCTTTGCATTTCTGCTACAAATGAAGGTTAAACTATGTTTAACATTTGGTACCTTTGTTGTATATATAAGCAACACAACAAAATAACATGACCAAAAAAATTCAAAGTACTACAACAAATAGATTTAATTTAGTTATCACGAATAATCAATAATTATGACATTTTCATTTTTAACTCTTAACATTTCATACTTGCTGATTCATTCCATCAAAACTGTAAGTAGATTCAGTTTTCAGGAATACATTCTCCCGTAATTTGATTTAAAATTGATTTGTACAAGACTAATGAACCATATCATGTGTTAATATTTACAAATAAGATAGATATGGATACGTATAAATACATATAAAACTAATAAATTAACCTATTTCTATTGACATCTGTTAACAGAAATTGATGAATGCTTATCTACTCCTTGTTCCAATGGTGCTTCGTGTTTTGATGACGTTAATAAGTACACTTGTGTTTGTCTTGCTGGATATACTGGAATTAAATGTAAACAAGGTATGACACCACTTACTGACACTACTTATATAATGCATTGCACTTTTATGTATTTTTAAAAGTTTTTACAAGTTATTGTCATGTGCCGACACATTACAATACTGTCCAGTTTAATGTAAACAACTTTGTCATTATAGTGGTATGGTATGGGATATTTGAATTAAAAAAAATGCGACATCATATACTTCATGTCAGAAGTAGCCTAATATTCTTTTACCTGAGAACAAGATAAGATAAGATAAGATTTGTTGCAACTGCATTTGCCAGTTTTATTTTACTAGTTTGTTATATTATCAATTTGTTGCTCAAGTACAATTGTTTAAAAGGCATTTTTGCTTGGTGTTTAGATTTTTCTTTCTTTTTTAGATATTGACGAGTGTTCTTCCAATCCTTGCAGAAACGGGGCTTCCTGTACCAATGGAATTAACCATTACAATTGTTCCTGTGCAGTCGGGTTTACAGGAACTTTTTGCGAACAAAGTAAACGAAGCAACGTTTAATATAATTTCTTGTGCAAAATTAAGTAAATTCACTGCTTTTCAGTGCATTTACTGCTTTTCTTTTGACATTAACAAATTTTCATCAAATACTTGTAAAAAGGGAAGCTACGTGGACACATGAAATCATTAACTTTACTTTTCCTTGCATCTGGGATGCAGCGCATCCAAATATCAACAAGATAAACATTGTAACCATGTACATTGTTGTAGAAAGAAAATATTGTGGATTAAATAAAATTCACAATGTTTCTAGTATATGTTTATATATATGTATAGTAAAGGTTTAAATTTAAATTTTTAAGTTTTGTAAGAAAATGAATGGCAAAACTATATTTTGAATTTTTTAAGCATAAAGGTCATCTTTCTAAAATAAGATTTTGAAATTATTGATTGAACCTGCCTGTTTCTTTTTTCGAAATGAATTTATTCTTTCTGTTTAGATATCAATGATTGCTCTCCCAATCCTTGTATGAATGGAGCTACATGTATAGATAAAATCAATAGCTACACTTGTTTATGTGTCAAAGGATATGCTGGAGTTAATTGCTCAAAAGGTCTGATTTGCATAATATTTGATATGCTAGAGAGAATTGTTAAAGATGTGTAATTTGTGCATTATTAAATTAAATGTATGAACATGAAGACATCTTGCTTTTTTCTGTATTCAAATATGTCAGTCTCTAGTGAGTTAATCCTGATTTGAAGCAGAGCTGTTCACTTGTTTACATGGCGCTCTTTCTGATTAAAGGGAAATTCTTAAATGTATGTTAAGAAATGTAGATATGAATCAGAACAGCTAGTGAAAGCTTCTCACGAATTTCTGTATTCAACTACGTTAGTCACTAATGAGCTATTCCGGTTTGAAGCAGAGCTTTTGACTTGTTTACATGGCTCTATTTTATATTAAAATACAATTTTTAAATATATATTAGAAAATTTAGAGATGACTCATAGCAGCTTGCCGAGAAAAAGTATTAATGGTCTTGCAAATATATACAACATTGATCTGCAATGAATTATTGATCTCTGTTAACTTGAACAGCACTTTTATAAGAAAATAAGGGATTGAAGTCACTGCTTTTTTTAGATGTTAATGATTGCTCATGTAATCCTTGCATAAATGGAGGCAGTTGTACGGATGTTGGAGTCAATGGATACAGTTGTTCTTGTGCTGCTGGGTACACAGGAGTCAATTGTGAAGAAGGTAAAAATTTGCCAAATGAAATGTTTCATACATCTTCTTGCATGGTCATTAGTGTTCTTTGCTTCAAAAGAGCTATTAATGTAAAATTGGATGTTTTACATAAAAATGACATCTTTAGTTATTTTAAACTCTCTAATAGGCCTAGCTATAAAATGTCTTAACTCTCTAGTAACTGTGAAATCTGTAATAATTTTTAGAATGTTTAAAAAGTATTCTTATCAGGTAACAGGGCTTATAATTTAATATTTTTTTCAATTATTATTCTATATTGCTGAAAATCATATAGCGTAAACATTGTATAAGTTTGAAATTGTAACAGGCCTGCCAATAGCAAAAAATTTAAGATGGTAAATTTATTGTCTTTTCAAGCTTCTTTAAAAGAAATATGATTATATCTTAAATGCATGAGTTCACAGGCACTACTGAATCAGATTTAAGAAACAAAACTCATTCACAAAGTTAAATGTCTATTTTTTCACAGTTGTTGATAATTGCTTCTCTGATTCTTGTCATAATGGAGGGACATGCAGAAATGGATTGAACTCTTTCACTTGTGATTGTCCGCAAGGATATACTGGAGATCACTGTGAACAAGGTATGTGTGCTTTAATTGTGATGTCTTAACTCTATGATCGCAAACTGAAGCGTTTTGATCCTTTCGTTTCTAAAACATTTTTATAGCTATATTTTAAATTTTATTAATACCGTTGGTAAACAGTTGTTAACTGATCGTGGTATACAGTTATTAACTGATCCTGGTGTGCAGTTGCTAACTGATCATGGTATACAGTAGTTAACTGGTCATGGTATACAGTAGTTAACTGATCATGGTATACAGTTGTTAACTGATCATGGTATGCAGTTGTTAACTGGTCATGGTATACAGTAGTTAACTGGTCATGGTATACAGTTGTTAACTGGTCATGGTATACAGTTGTTAACTGATCATGGTGTACAGTAGTTAACTGGTCATAGTATACAGTTGCTAACTGATCATGGTATACAGTAGTTAACTGATCATGGTATACAGTAGTTAACTGATCATGGTATACAGTTGTCAACTGGTCATGGTATACAGTTGTTAACTGGTCATGGTATACAGTTGTTAACTGGTCATAGTATACAGTTGCTAACTGATCATGGTATACAGTAGTTAACTGATCATGGTATACAGTAGTTAACTGATCATGGTATACAGTTGTTAACTGGTCATAGTATACAGTTGCTAACTGATCATGGTATACAGTTGTTAACTGATCATGGTATACAGTTGTTAACTGATCATGGTATACAGTTGTTAACTGATCATGGTATACAGTTGTTAACTGGTCATGGTATACAGTTGTTAACTGGTCATAGTATACAGTTGCTAACTGATCATGGTATACAGTTGCTAACTGATCATGGTATACAGTTGTTAACTGATCATGGTATACAGTTGTTAACTGATCATGGTATACAGTTGTTAACTGGTCATAGTATACAGTTGTTAACTGATCATGGTGTACAGTTGCTAACTGATCATGGTGTACAGTTGTTAACTGGTCATGGTATACAGTAGTTAACTGGTCATAGTATACAGTTGCTAACTGATCATGGTATACAGTTGTTAACTGGTCATGGTATACAGTTGTTAACTGGTCATGGTATACAGTTGTTAACTGGTCATAGTATACAGTAGTTAACTGATCATGGTATACAGTTGTCAACTGGTCATAGTATACAGTTGTTAACTGGTCATGGTATACAGTAGTTAACTGATCATGGTATACAGTAGTTAACTGATCATGGTATACAGTTGTCAACTGGTCATGGTATACAGTTGTTAACTGGTCATGGTATACAGTTGTTAACTGGTCATAGTATACAGTTGCTAACTGATCATGGTATACAGTAGTTAACTGATCATGGTATACAGTAGTTAACTGATCATGGTATACAGTTGTTAACTGGTCATGGTATACAGTTGTTAACTGGTCATGGTATACAGTTGTTAACTGGTCATAGTATACAGTAGTTAACTGATCATGGTATACAGTTGTCAACTGGTCATAGTATACAGTTGTTAACTGGTCATGGTATACAGTTGTCAACTGGTCATGGTATACAGTAGTTAACTGGTCATGGTATACAGTTGCAAACTGATCACGGTATACAGTTGTTAACTGGTCATGGTATGCAGTTGTTAACTGGTCATGGTATACAGTTGTTAACTGGTCATGGTATACAGTTGTTAACTGATCATGGTATACAGTTGTTAACTGATCATGGTATGCAGTTGTTAACTGGTCATGGTATACAGTAGTTAACTGATCATGGTATACAGTTGTTAACTGGTCATGGTATAGAGTTGTTAACTGGTCATAGTATACAGTTGCTAACTGATCATGGTGTACAGTTGCTAACTGATCATGGTGTACAGTTGTTAACTGATCATGGTATGCAGTTGTTAACTGGTCATTGTATGCAGTTGTTAACTGGTCATGGTATACAGTTGTTAACTGGTCATGGTATACAGTAGTTAACTGGTCATGGTATACAGTTGTTAACTGGTCATGGTATACAGTAGTTAACTGGTCATGGTATACAGTTGTTAACTGGTCATGGTATACAGTTGTTAACTGGTCATGGTATACAGTTGCTAACTGATCATGGTATACAGTTGTTAACTGATCATGGTATACAGTTGCTAACTGATCATGGTATACAGTTGTTAACTGATCATGGTATACAGTTGCTAACTGGTCATAGTATACAGTTGTTAACTGATCATGGTATACAGTTGTTAACTGATCAAGCAAACCTCAAGTAAATTGTAGAGCTCCATTAAAACATATAACCATGCCAGAGTAATATTCTTTTTTGTTTATCAATGCAATTTTAAATATTATTAGTAACTAAAATTAAAAAATAAGCATCACATATGATTACCTCTGACCTCTAATAAATCAGCAGTGAACCCTATGTAATGCTGAACAGTGTAAAAGAAACTGATATTTTTATTATGATTTACTGAAGAATTTCCAGAAAAAATTTTGTTAATTTAAGTTTGATTCAATGTATCAAATGAAACTGGGGAATTTTCAAAAAATTTAAATCACGATATCCCTAATTATATTGGCAACGCATATTGTTGATCAAAACAAGAAGATGGGAGCATGATTTGGTAAAAGCAGATTGTTTTTGAACTTCTAGACATTGATGAATGTTTATCAAATCCTTGTAACAATGGCACCTGTAACGATCTAGTCCATAGATACACTTGTAACTGCAGTGACGGTTACGAAGGATATAACTGTGACAAAGGTAAGAAAAATCATTTCATTTTTTGATGTTGCAATTTAAGTTCAACTGCTGTCCCTTTTAAGACTACACATTCTGATAGGCGATGTGTAAGGATACTTTTTGAACATGGACAATATTGCACAACTTTTTTTGGTGTGTACAAAATTCGTTTTGAAAACAAAATATCCTTAACATAAGAAGGTAAATAGACAGATTAAGTGCAACTGCGTGGAAAAACTTTTTTCATGACAGCCGAAGTTGTGTAGTGTTTTTCTCTGTGACTTTTTGCATTCAGATAAATCACTTGATGCAATATGTTGATATTTTTGCATTCAGATAAATCACTTGATGAAATATGTTGATATTTTTGCATTCACATAAATCACTTGATGCAATATGTTGATATTTTTGCATTCAGATAAATCACTTGATGCAATATGTTGATATTTTTGTATTCAGATAAATCACTTGATGAAATATGTTGATATTTTTGCATTCACCTAAATCACTTGATGCAATATGTTGATATTTTTGCATTCAGATAAATCACTTGATGCAATATGTTGATATTTTTGCATTCAGATAAATCACTTGATGAAATATGTTGATATTTTTGCATTCACATAAATCACTTGATGCAATATGTTGATATTTTTGCATTCAGATAAATCACTTGATGCAATATGTTGATATTTTTGCATTCACATAAATCACTTGATGCAATATGTTGATATTTTTGCATTCAGATAAATCACTTGATGCAATATGTTGATATTTTTGCATTCAGATAAATCACTTGATGAAATATGTTGATATTTTTGCATTCACATAAATCACTTTATGCAATATGTTGATATTTTTGCATTCAGATAAATCACTTGATGCAATATGTTGATATTTTTGCATTCGCATAAATCACTTGATGCAATATGTTGATATTTTTTGCATTCAGATAAATCACTTGATGCAATATGTTGATATTTTTTGCAGTTTTTACTGTGATTACTACTGGCATTCTAAATTTAGAATTGCTGATTTGGCTTACAGTAGTATGTTTCATAATTTAGATCATCACATGAACAAAATTGTACAAGTATCTTAATGTCAATAGAGATTTCCCATGTTGCTTCAATTCTTAATAGAGTTTAAATAAAATTTAATACTACCCAAATTTGGTTAATACGTGAAGTAGTCTGTTATTGTTGCATTGGCCCTAAACGATATTTTTATGTTGATATTCTTAGATATTGATGAGTGTTCATCAAACCCGTGTCGTCACGGTTCATGCAATAATCTACAGAACAGGTACAATTGTTCCTGTGATCCCGGCTATCAAGGAACTAAATGCGATGAAGGTAAAGCATTATTATTAAGTTCACAGACGCCGCAACATTAGCTTGTTAATTCATGGTTCGCCAGATAAACAAAAACAGTAATGTTAAATGAATGAAATTTTTTTGTGTTTTTAGATATTGATGAGTGTCAGTCAAACCCTTGTGTTAATGGTACATGCCATAACTTACAGAATAAATACACATGTACTTGCCAAGCTGGTTATACAGGATATAATTGTAGTCAAGGTAAAATTGTTAACAAATTATGCATCTTACCTATAATTAATAATTAATATTACTAATTATTACTTATTTAGGATAAATGTTAAACTAAGTAGACGTCTTATAGCATAGAGTAAAGTGCAAAGTAGTCCTCTTGTAGCATAGAGTAAAGTGCAATGTAGTCCTCTTGTAGCATAAAGTAAAGTGCAAAGTAGTCCTCTTGTAGCATAAAGTAAAGTGCAAAGTAGTCCTCTTATAGCATAGAGTAAAGTGCAAAGTAGTCCTCTTATAGCATACAGTAAAGTGCAAAGTAGTTTTCTTATAGCATAGAGTAAAGTGCAAAGTAGTCCTCTTGTAGCATAAAGTAAAGTGCAAAGTAGTCCTCTTGTAGCATAAAGTAAAGTGCAAAGTAGTCCTCTTATAGCATAGAGTAAAGTGCAAAGTAGTTTTCTTATAGCATAGAGTAAAGTGCAAAGTAGTCCTCTTGTAGCATAAAGTAAAGTGCAAAGTAGTCCTCTTGTAGCATAAAGTAAAGTGCAAAGTAGTCCTCTTATAGCATAGAGTAAAGTGCAAAGTAGTCCTCTTATAGCATAGAGTAAAGTGCAAAGTAGTCCTCTTATAGCATACAGTAAAGTGGAAAGTAGTTTTCTTATAGCATAGAGTAAAGTGCAAAGTAGTCCTCTTGTAGCATAAAGTAAAGTGCAAAGTAGTCCTCTTGTAGCATAAAGTAAAGTGCAAAGTAGTCCTCTTATAGCATACAGTAAAGTGCAAAGTAGTTTTCTTATAGCATAGAGTAAAGTGCAAAGTAGTCCTCTTGTAGCATAAAGTAAAGTGCAAATTAGTCCTCTTGTAGCATAAAGTAAAGTGCAAAGTAGTCCTCTTATAGCATAGAGTAAAGTTCAAAGTAGTTGTCTTATAGCATACAGTAAAGTGCAAAGTAGTTCTCTTATAGCATAGAGTAAAGTGCAACGTAGTCCTCTTGTAGCATAAAGTAAAGTGCAAAGTAGTCCTCTTGTAGCATAAAGTAAAGTGCAAAGTAGTCCTCTTATAGCATAGAGTAAAGTGCAAAGTAGTCCTCTTGTAGCATAAAGTAAAGTGCAAAGTAGTCCTCTTATAGCATAGAGTAAAGTGCAAAGTAGTCCTCTTATAGCATAGAGTAAAGTGCAAAGTAGTCCTCTTATAGCATACAGTAAAGTGCAAAGTAGTCCTCTTATAGCATACAGTAAAGTCAGAGATTTAGAATGTCTCTCTGGATTACTGATTAGCTTATCTGCCCGGATAATAGAAAGTCCCAGGATCGAGCCTGTATTGAAATAAAAAAAGTTCACATTTCTTTTTTAGTATTGTTTATTGATTCTGAGCTTTTATGGTGAATGTATCGTAAAAAGGTAAAGTCATGTTTGGTATTTTTAGTAAGTTATTTGATATTTTTTCATAACAAGGGAAATATTTGTGATGACTGTTCTTGCTCTTATCAAAGTAGCTGGTTAAAGAGAAAAATTTGCAGAAACAAATATGATGAGCATATGTTTGCCATTTGACTAACATCATTAATTGTGATTTTTTTAGATATTGATGAGTGTTTGTCAAATCCTTGTATTCATGGCTCATGCACACAGAGTGTCAATAATTACACCTGCACTTGTGAAGCAGGATACGAAGGACGTAACTGTGCACAAGGTATTGTGTTATTGAAAATCAAAAAAATAATTTGCAGATTAATAATTGTGTTTTGAATTTAAATGTTAAATATTACAGCATTTCATACAGGAAACCAATTTTATTGTAATTTGGCTTAAAATGGACTGTTAAAATGGACTAGTAAGTCACGTAATGTGGCAAATCTTTAGCAAATACAACATATACACATAAATGGAAATACAAAAACAAAAATAAACCATTATTTTGCAATTATTGGCAGATGTTGATGAATGTTTATCTACACCTTGTGCTAATGGAGCTTCGTGTTTTGATGGAACCAATAAATACACTTGTGTTTGCCTTGCTGGATATACAGGAACTAGGTGTAAACAAGGTATGATGTCACATGTTGACTTGACTAGCTACAGCATAGTATTGCTAATTATTAACGAGTTATGATGCTGCTGCTAGAACTGTAATATTGTTATCTATTTTTTCTTGGTTGTTGGGAGTTAATGGGCTCTTATGATGACGTGGAAAACTCTTTCTTCTCATCCGCAAATCAGAGCTGTCGATAAGAAGAAAGAGTTGCCACATCATCATAAGAGTCCATTAAACCCTTCTCATCTTGTTGCAACATAAGTACAACAGGAGTTGCCATTGCTTTGGTACAACAAGGTTTCTGCCATGCATTTTCCAAGTCATATGTATTAGAATATTGTTATGCGATGAGGCGGATGGGTAGGAAGTTCTTCTCACAAATTTTACTATAGCAAACTTTCGCTTAACTTTGTGTAACAACCTCATATTTATGTATTAATTTTATTTCTTTAGATATTGACGAGTGTTCTTCCAATCCCTGCAGAAATGGGGCTAACTGTACCAATGGAATCAACCATTATAATTGTTCTTGTCCTGTCGGATTTACGGGAACTATTTGTGAACAAAGTAAAGTTACAACATCTATTGTATTTTTTTGCTGCAAAACATAGCAAGTTTAGTAAATACATTTTTCATTGCATTTATTGCTTCTCTTTTGATGTTGATGAATGCTTGCTATAATCTCGTAAAATGGAACTACATGGACACCAGAAATCAATAATCATACTAGTCCTTGTGTTGATAGACACAATTGATCCAGATGTTAATAAGATTAATGTTGTATCAATGCGCAATGCTAAAGACAGCAATTACTGTGAATTAAATGACAAAATTATGTTTGTAAATCATTAACAAAGAGTGGCTATTTCACATTTATTGGATACAATTTTACTTTCACCATTTAAAACCTGTTTCCTTGCTCTCTCAAACTTTGAAAGTATGTGCGTTATGCAATTTCTGTTCACACTTGATTTAAAGTTACACCTGTAAAGTGATTTTACAAGTAACATGATGATACATAAACCATTATAATGTCCTTGAGTTTGTAATCCATATAAATAAACATTTTGTTTACTACATTCGGCAGATATTAATGAATGCTTATCTAATCCTTGTTCTAATGGAGCTTCGTTTTTTATAATTGCTTTTGGACAAGTTCACTTTTTTAAGCGAGTTTTTGGTTTGTTCCATCAAAATACTTGTATGTACACTCAACCAGCAGGAAACCAATTCTATTGTAATCTGGTTTAAAATGGACAGGTAAAATGGACTAGTAAGTCACGTGTGATATGGCAAATCTTTAGCAAATACAACATATACACAGAAATGGAAATACAATAGAAATACAATACACATAAATGGAAATACAAAATAAAAAACAAACCATTAGTTTACAATTTTTGGCAGATGTTGATGAATGCTTATCTACACCTTGTGCTAATGGAGCTTCCTGTTTTGATGGAATCAATAAATACACTTGTATTTGTCTTGCTGGATATACAGGAGCTAAATGTCAAGAAGGTAGGACGTCATATGTTCATGTGACTTATTATTGCGCGCATAGCTAAGTAAGACATGAACTCACGTGCTGAATATCATGCATTATAATGTTGATATGATGCATGTCATGTACTGAGTATATTGTTTGGTGGCTGTGCACAATTAAGTGTGAACGCTGTAGTGAAAATAATTTTATTGCAGTGTGATGTGGCGAGGCCTCTGCAGGTGTGTCGTTGTTTACTAAATATGCTGCATTCTTCTTCTTCTTCCCAGTTTTTCCCTATTCGGGGTCGCCGTTGTGAATCAGTCTTCTCCACGCATTCCTGTTGTTGACCATCTCTTCATTTATGTCTTCCCTTCCCCCATGATCTTCACCGACTCTTCTTTTCAGGTGTCCATACCATCGCAATCTTGCGAGGCTTCCACTACTTTTACTGTTCCTCTGATATTATTATTTCTAATTTTATCTCTTCTTGTTATTCCCACCATCCATCTCAACATCCTCATCTCCACCACACCCATTTTCTTCTCTTCAGTCTTCTTTAGAGAAGCTGCTTCCAGCCCATAGATTAGAGCGGGTCTGACCACTATCTTTGTGGACTTTACCTTTAAGTCTCACCAACTCATTCATAGAAGATTTTGGCGCACTTTTTACAGGCGGATGCCCTTCCTGACCCTAACCCTCACTATTCATCCGGGCTTGGCACCGGCCTGAATTGGGCTGGCTTGCTCTCCCTCCCCCCAGTGGCTAGGTTCCTAAATATGCCGCATTCAACTGTTATTTATAGTTGCTGTGAAACAGGAATGACTTGTTATCAATGTGTTAACTCCTTAACCACTGATAATAATTGTGTTGTTTTCACATCCCATACAAAAATCTCCATGACATCATAAATCGCATGAGATACTATACAAACTAAGTATTAGATAGGATTAAATTTTCTTTCTAGCGCTGCAAATATATTTTATTTAGTTAAGTATTAACAGGATAATACGAAAAGTCTGTTAAATGTTCACAAAATTTTTCTTTCGAAACCTTTTAGTTTCCGTGCGACAGCTTGTTTCTAAAACCGTCTAACACAAAAATTGTAGAGCGTTTTTTTCTACGAAACTTTTCTATATATGTACCTGCCTAATAGAATAACTGTAATCACTATATGTGTACCCGTATATTGAAATAACTCTAATAACGATATGTGTACCCGTATATTGAAATAACTCTAATAACGATATGTGTACCTGCATGTTGAAATAACCCTAATCACTGTATATGTACCTGGCAGGATTATGTTGTTAATGAAGTTAATTTAACTTTTTAAGCAATGTTCTATTTTGCCAACTTTTGCTTCTTTGTCTAAAATATTATTTTAAATTCTGTATTTCTTGCTGCATTGATGTTGTTTTTTAGATATCAACGAATGTTCTTCCAGCCCCTGCAGAAATGGGGCAACTTGTACTGATGGAATTAACCATTACAATTGTACTTGTGCTGCTGGATTTACAGGAACATTTTGCAAACAAAGTAAATCTACCACTTCTACTATAATTTTTTGTAGTAACTTCGTCTCTTTTGGTGTGTTAATTTTTTCTCTATCGATAATAAACAATTCTTTGCAAATGTTAAACTACCTTAAAAAGTGAAAGATTAATAACACTCATTCTTGTGATCACAGCTACAATAGAACATATTGTATACATGTGTACTATAGAATAGTACTACTGTGTACATATATGATGGTGATGATGATGATGATGATAATGATGATGATGTTGATGAAGATGATGATGTTGATGAGGATGATGATGATGATGTTGATGATGATGATGATGATGATAGCCAGTGAGGGCAGTAATTGTGATGACTTCAGAAATGAAGACTATTTTGTTACTGCACAAAACACTCCACGAGCATGTTAGAATGTACATGCTGTGTACATATTATTGAGAAACTTGCAACTAAGCTAGCTTATGTTTAATAGTTTAAATTCGAAGCTTACTAAGGTGTCATCATGTGATTTCCATTCACGAGTGTGCTGTCATAACTGAACTGAGAGTTACAGCGCGTGTATATTTGCAAAACATTTGCCAATATGCAAATGCTGTTATGTGTCTAACTACTGATAGCGAATTGCATGTATCTGCGTCCTCATTTGAAATTTTATGTTCGTATTTCGTACACATAAGTTGCACTTAAAACAATTACATTTTTCAATATTTCATACGTTTACGTTTACGTATACAACTTATGTTAGTTTGTTTTTAGCTAAAGTTTTAAAATAGCTTATTGTAAGGTATTCAGTGAATCTAATAGAGTGGATACTACAATTTACAATAATTTCAGAAATATGCCAATTTTTTTAATTAAATCATTTCATTATTTCTCTATAGATATCGATGATTGCTCACCTAATCCTTGTATGAATGGAGCAACATGTATAGACAGAATCAATAACTACACGTGTTTATGTGTAAAGGGATTTGCTGGAATGAATTGTTCCCAAGGTCTGGTTTGCATAATGTTTGATACTCTGAGGATTATTGTTCATGCTCTGTAATTTGCGTAACATAAATTTAAACGTATGAACATAATGACGAGTCGCTACTTTGCATGTAAAACAAGTTAATATATTTGCTTGTTTGTTAGAGTGAAGCAATAAGCAAAACAATTTTTTTTCAAAATCAAGTTTCAAGAGTTGTTAAAGGGTGCTTTAATGAAAACATTGATGAAAGTTGTGAAGAAAGTTAGACAAGAACAGTTGAAAAAATATTGTTTGGATTGCATCAATTTACGTCTTTGCAAAATGACCAGATGGTTTAGTCTAGTGGTAATGCGTCTGCTTTCCGTCTGGGAGGTCGTGAGTTCGAACCAGTGGTGGGTCATACCAAAGCCTGACGCGTGGCATTTAGGGTAAAAGTGGGGTAACAATAGTCTCTGTTATGTAGTTGTAGGTTGTTATTTACAATGGGCAATAATAGTTATTTGAGCTAATGTTAATTGTTGACCCAAAAGCCGACTTTGAATAAAGATTATTATTATTGCTGTTGTTGTTGTTGTTGTTGTTGTTGTTGTTGTTGTTGTTGTTGTTGTTGTTGTTGTTGTTGTTGTTGTTGTTATTATTATTATTATTATTATTATTATTATTATTATTACAAAATGTTCAAATGGCTCAATGTACTTTGATGAGCAAATTATTTCATAGATATATTATCTTTATTTACCAGCAACGTGAAACAAAATGTTTCATTTTTTTAAAATAACGTGTCGACTAGTCTTGTAGTATTTCTAAAAATTTTATTGCGCCTGCTCTAAAATTTAGCCATCAAAGGAAAAATGTGCAAATTTATGAATAATACCTTGTTGTAATGGAGCATTCCTCGTCGTCATAGTAACCGCTTCCTATTCAAAATGTAAATTTTTTGGGGATAATGAGGAATCAATCTGAAAAATTTGCTGTCAACGTTAAGAGTTTAAAATTTGTTTTAACAAAACTGAGTTTTCACTTCACATTATTGTTTATATATTGTTATCTGACATCGATTTAGATTGAAATAACGTTTTTAAATATTCATGCAAAATTTACAAACAATATATGCATTTTGTTAATAACAAGTATTATGTACAATGTATAAAAGCCAACATATAACTACAATGTTCATTTTTCACTTTTCAGATTCAGTATTTTGCAAAATGTACACAAGCCAACATATAACTACAATGTTCATTATTCACCTTTAACATTCAGTATTATTCACAATGTACCAAAGCCAACACTTAACTACAATGTTCATTATTCACTTTTAAGATTCAGTATTATGCAGAATGTACAAAAGTCAACATATAACTACAATGTTCATTATTCACTTTTAAGATTCAGTATTATGCACAATGTACAAAAGCCAACATATAACTACAATGTTTATTATTCACTTTTAAGATTCAGTATTATGCAGAATGTACAAAAGTCAACATATAACTACAATGTTCATTATTCACTTTTAAGATTCAGTATTATGCAGAATGTACAAAAGCCAACATATAACTACAATGTTTATTATTCACTTTTAAGATTCCATATTATGCACAATGTACCAAAGCCAACATATAACTACAATGTTCATTATTCACTTTTAAGATTCAGTATTATACAAAATTTACAAAAGCCAACATATAACTACAATGTTTATTATTCACCTTTAAGATTCAGTATTATGCACAATGTACAAAAGCCAATGACTACAATGGTCATTATTCACCTTTAAGATTCAGTATTATGCACAATGTACAAAAGCCAACGTATAACTACAATGTTCATTATTCGCCTTTAAGATTCAGTATTATGCACAATTTACAAAAGCCAACACATAACTACAATGTTCATTATTCACCTTTAAGATTCAGTATTATGCACAATGTAGCAAAGCCAACATATAACTACAATGTTCATTATTCGCCTTTAAGATTCAGTATTATGCACAATGTACAAAAGCCAACATGTAACTACAATGTTCATTATTCACTTTTAAGATTCAGTATTATGCACAATGTGCAAAAGTCAACATATAACTACAATGTTCATTATTCACATTTAAGATTCAGTTTCAACAAAAAATGAAAGTGTGCTCTTTTTCTAAATAGATGTTAATGATTGCTCATGTAATCCGTGTGTGAATGGAGGCAGTTGTACAGATGTTGGCATCAATGGATACAATTGTTCTTGTCCTGCTGGATTTACTGGGTTTAACTGTGAGGAAGGTAAGTAAGAAACGTTTCCTGCATGTGCTGGTGGAACCAACTATTATTGAAATCTAGTAATTTAAAGCCATATGAAAAACAACAAGGTTATTTCAAAACTGTAATTACACTTGAGCTGAAATTGAGGTCTACATTTATGTTAGAATGACAAATGTGACTAGTTTAAAATGCTAGCAACTACAAATGCAATTGTAATTTCCTTCTATCTTTCATTTCTAGAAACTAATTATGTGCTCATCGTTTATCTGTTAGTTTGTGTGTGTGCCTATGTTATATTAGGAAGTTTATGTTAGTTTGTTTGTGTGCCTATGTTCTATTAAAAAGTTTAAGTTAGTTTGTTTGTGTGCCTATTTTCTATTAAGAAGCTTGTATTAGTTTGCTTGTGTGCCTTAGTTCTATTAAGAAGTTTATGTTAGTTTGTTTGTGTGCCTATTTTCTATTAAGAAGCTTGTGTTAGTTTGTGTGTGCCTATGTTCTATTAAGAAGTTTATGTTAGTTTGTTTGTGTGCCTATGTTCTATTAAGAAGTTTAAGTTAGTTTGTTTGTGTGCCTATTTTCTATTAAGAAGCTTGTGTTAGTTTGTGTGTGTGCCTATTTTCTATTAAGAAGTTTATGTTAGTTTGCTTGTGTGCCTTAGTTCTATTAAGAAGTTTAAGTTAGTTTGTTTGTGTGCCTATTTTCTATTAAGAAGCTTGTGTTAGTTTGTTTGCGTGCCTATGTTCTATTAAGAAGTTTAAGTTAGTTTGTTTGTGTGCCTATTTTCTATTAAGAAGCTTATGTTAGTTTGTCTGTGTGCCTTAGTTCTATTAAGAAGTTTATGTTAGTTTGTTTGTGTGCCTTAGTTCTATTAAGAAGTTTAAGTTAGTTTGTTTGTGTGCCTATTTTCTATTAAGAAGTTTATGTTAGTTTGCTTGTGTGCCTTAGTTCTATTAAGAAGTTTAAGTTAGTTTGTTTGTGTGCCTATTTTCTATTAAGAAGTTTATGTTAGTTTGCTTGTGTGCCTTAGTTCTATTAAGAAGTTTAAGTTAGTTTGTTTGTGTGCCTATTTTCTATTAAGAAGCTTGTGTTAGTTTGTGTGTGTGCCCAAGTTCTATTAAGAAGTTTATGTTAGTTTGTTTGTGTGCCTATGTTCTATTAAGAAGTTTAAGTTAGTTTGTTTGTGTGCCTATTTTCTATTAAGAAGCTTGTGTTAGTTTGTGTGTGTGCCTATGTTCTATTAAGAAGTTTATGTTAGTTTGTTTGTGTGCCTATGTTCTATTAAGAAGTTTAAGTTAGTTTGTTTGTGTGCCTATTTTCTATTAAGAAGCTTGTGTTAGTTTGCTTGTGTGCCTTAGTTCTATTAAGAAGTTTATGTTAGTTTGTTTATGTGCCTATTTTCTATTAAGAAGCTTGTGTTAGTTTGTTTGCGTGCCTATGTTCTATTAAGAAGTTTAAGTTATTTTGTTTGTGTGCCTATTTTCTATTAAGAAGCTTGTGTTAGTTTGTTTGCGTGCCTATGTTCTATTAAGAAGTTTAAGTTAGTTTGTTTGTGTGCCTATTTTCTATTAAGAAGCTTGTGTTAGTTTGTTTGCGTGCCTATGTTCTATTAAGAAGTTTAAGTTAGTTTGTTTGTGTGCCTATTTTCTATTAAGAAGCTTATGTTAGTTTGTCTGTGTGCCTTAGTTCTATTAAGAAGTTTGTGTTAGTTTGTTTGTGTGCCTTAGTTCTATTAAGAAGTTTAAGTTAATCGGCTTTGATTTGCTAAGCAACAATGTGAAATTTCAACTGCTCAATGTCTTTTCAGTTGTTGACAATTGCTTTTCCGATTCTTGCAAAAATGGAGGCACGTGTAAAAGTGGGTTAAACACGTTTGATTGCGAATGTCCAGCAGGATATACTGGACAGTATTGTGAACAAGGTACCTGCTTATGATTGCTTGAGAATCGTTTTTCCCTGAACACATCCACTTAATTTAAAAAAGAACATTTACGTGACACCAAAATTCCAATTATGATAATTTATTTATTTAATTATTCATTTTGCCCCTTTTTTACTTCAGTTTGAGTTGTGCTTATGCTTCAACAGTCTTAGTCAATTGTGGCTAATATTCTAATATTGGCCATTATAAAAACGGCATTTAATTAATGTTAACTTTACGAAAATGTCAACTATTTTCAAGGCTGTTATTTGGGCAAAACAAACTATTAATTGTTTTGAATTTCTAGACATTGATGAATGTTCATCAGATCCTTGTCGTAATGGCACCTGTAAAAATCTGGTTAACAAATACACCTGTGACTGCAATGACGGTTATGCAGGATATAACTGTTCTGAAGGTAAAATAATTTTTTCATATATTGCAATTAAACTTTGGTCCTGTTCGCTTTCAAAGTGTACGTTCTCAAAGGCATGATGCAAAAATTATTTTGATTCCTCAAGACCTGATGATGCTGTTTTCAAGAAGCACTTGAATCCACATTCCTCCAAAAATGTTTTTGGTAAAGGCAATAAACAAAGTGATTAATTATGCTTAACATCTTCTAAAATGACAAAATTCCTGTATTTCTTTTTTCTTTATATCTGTTCCTATCCAGAAAAATAAAATGCACAACACACTTGCAGTTTTAGAGCTATTCTATAAATATTTTTATTAATTTTTTTAAATAGTTTGGCATTATAAGACCAGAAAATACTAATAACACCTGGTAAATACTAAGGTTCAAGAACATTTTCTGTATTCTTTAAAAGTGTTCTTGGAAAAGTCGGCATACTTAAAGCTATATTATTATGCTTCAAAAAATATGTCAAATGTCGATTTTTTATTTTTTATGAAAACAAATACTAAACGTACTACGGCACTTTATATTCTAGCATCAAATTATCAGAAATACTAGAGAAATCAGAAAATGTCCAGAAATACTGAAACTCTAATTTTATAACTTGTTGCTCAATTTTCTGACTTGAAACTAGTACTGCAATTGTAAAAAACTTGTATTTTCTAACTGCCATTGTAGCTCGTGGAAGCAGCCATTTTGCTTTCGGTTTTTTTTCTGTTCACAAGACCAGATCTTCTCCAGGAACAGCCATCCACTGGATTTAAACATAGCTTCAATTTGCTCTTGTAACATCCATGGCAGCCACACTTCTCCACAGTTGCTAAGTGTTTTACAGAGACGCGACAAAAAAAATGGCTGACTCTAACTGCGTTTTCCTCAAGATTGTGTTTTCACTGCGTAGCCTGCACTTCCACTTCAACGTGGATTATCTCAGCTTAGAAATAACGTGACATAATTTGTGTTGATATTTTTAGATATTGATGAGTGTTCATCAAACCCTTGTCATCATGGTTCATGCAATAACCTACATAACAGATTCACTTGTACCTGTGATCCCGGCTATCAAGGAACTAAATGCGATGAAGGTAAAAATTCTGTCTTACTTTCTCAGCTGTCTTGTTTATCTTGTATAATAAACGAATAATTTTCATTTTCATTTCTTTTGTTGCTACTTTGAAAATCTAAAATTAAAGTCACTGTTTAATTCTCTTTTTTTTATTTCAGCATTGAACATTATGATACACTGAGCATATGTAAATATGATACACTAAAAAAACCACAATGCATACCACAATTGAAAACTACTTTAACACAATTGTAAAATACATAATGCTTATTGATTTCTTTCCTAGTGAGATGTAGAATATGTTTGTGTTTTCCATGTTATTAAATTCATGTAATAATTATTATTTATCTGCTGGTTTGAAGAAACCAAAAAACCTGCAATTTATTTTTATTTTTATTTTGCCGGATTTCACAGGCGTCGGATCTGTTCACCTGTGTCTTGCCTGATGACTCGAGTCAAACTTGCCTATTCCAATTTCTTCCGTAAAGATACGGCATCCACCAGTTCCGTGGGAACTGGATTTCCCCAGACTCGAGTCGTCCGTGAAACTCGAGTTGCCTCTCCCAACCCAACATAACTTGCCTTTTCGATACCTTAAAGGTACGGTATCATCCGGCTCTTCGTAGAGTAGTCGGATTTCCCCTAGGTATAGACCTCTCACACGTTTGGATGTAGGGACTCAAGTGGTAACATCCTGAGCAGGAGATGACCTAAGTCGCCCTCCTTTGCTCTCCCAGGAACTTTCTAAACGCCATACATGAGCCTCTAATCGCCGAGATTTTATTCTGAAATGCCTACATAAACAGTGAAGTAGTGTCATGTTGAAAAGCAGAAAACCAAGTGACCAGAACTACAGGTGAAATCATTTAGGTGTGAAAACAGGTTTAGAGATTATGCATTCATAAACCCTGTAGAAGCCAATGAAAATCTAAACAGTAATGAGAAAGATTTAACAAGAACACCTGAAGGTGGCAGCACTATCCAAAACTCAAAAAAGTATGATGACAATACAACATAAATTTAAATTTTATGTAATTTTAATGATTTTCTTCTGTCCATCTGCTTTGTGAAATATAACAATATTATTGCCTATTTTTCGCAAATAATGAAAAAACGTATTTCAATATATATAATATTTTGCAGGATCACTACATGTGTTAATATTTAAAGCAAAACAGTATGATTTTGTAAAAGCCACCCCATTTTAAAAAATTTTATTATGCATACATTTTATCACATGTAAACATTGTAAGGAATTTCTGATAATTAAATAATAGCTTAAAAACTTAATTAGAAGTGGGCGAACCCAATTAGTGATGATGTCACAAATGAACACAATTTTCAACAGTACAAATATTCCATGAGTGTGTTGAAATGATTTTGGGAAGTGAAAATCGTGGTACTGTTCACGATTCAGGGTAATATACTAAAACACGGCAAGTTCTGAAGATAAAAATTGAAAATTTAAATTTCCTTTGGGTTCATGCACGAGCTCACATACGTGTGTTTTATGACACAAATGAACAGCTCTAAATTGAGAGGTACAGCACCAGTTTTTCTCACAACGAGTTTCCGAAATGCAGGCTCTAGTGCCCATCTAACTAGCAAAGTGGATGTAATAGTGAAGAACTAGCCACGGAAACAGGAAATTACTTTTGTATGACAATAATTCTTTCATGAAAGTCATCCTTTAGAAAATAGCATGTTTGATTTCAATATTTAAAAGAGTAAATTTACCTATCTTATGAGAAAACTTTTCACAGAGCTTACAAATTCCTTTTACATACCCTAAATTAACCCTAACCCTAACAAAACCCTAACACAGACCGGCACCCATAACCAAACCCAAATACTAACCCTAATCCTAGCTTTTAACCTTTATCTGCTTTATGTACTAATTTCTTGTGAGCACTGAAATGTTGAGCCAAAATTGTGAAGTCTGATGGCTGAAATAAATGTTACATTTGAAGCTCTCATTGTAACTTTAGTTGACTTCTTTCAAATCTGATTACTTTTTATTGTGGCTTTGTAGTGAATATTGACAGGTTTCTGCTGTCATTTTTTGCGCTTATTGGGTAAATCTGCTTCTTTTCTAGTTAAATGAATTTATTCTTTCTGTTTAGATATCAATGATTGTTCGCCTAATCCTTGTTTGAATGGAGCGACATGTATAGATAGAATCAATAACTACACTTGTTTATGTGTCAAGGGATATGCTGGAGTTAATTGCTCAAAAGGTCTGGTTTGCATAATATTTGCTACTCTAGAAAGCATTGTTAAAGATGTGTAATTAGATATCATCATAAATTTAAATGTCATGTGAACATGAAGGCATCTTGAAACTTTCTATATTTAAATATGTTAGTCACGATTGAGCTGATCCCGATTTGGTGTGAAAAAGAGCTATTGACTGTAGGATTTGGAGTTCATTGTGAAGTTAATTGTGAACAAGGTCTAGATTTGCTTGCTATGCTTTAAATTCCTGTTAAATCTGCTTACTATTTTGTAATTGAAACGAACATAGACCGACAGGGCAAAGTCTACATGATGGCCTTTTCGTCTTAAGCCTCAGTTAATGGGGGATATTCTGGAGCTAATTGTGAACAAGTTCTAGTTTTGTTTGCTATGCGTTGAATCCCTGTTAAATATCCTTACTATTTTGTAATTGAAACGAACATAGACCGACAGGACGAAGTCTACATGTGGGCGTTTTTGTCTTAAGCCTCATTTATTTGTTCATCTCACTTTTTCTTTCGGTTTTTCTAGTCGGCAGTAGGAAAGCAAAAACATATAATGGTAATAATTACACTGTTTACATCATTGATACATTTTTAGAATGTTTCAAATTAGGTAAAAATGTTGTTGATTAAATAAAAATTTGCCCTTAAGCAAAGTAAAAAAATTATGTTAAAGTGAAACGTGGCGTTATTAAAATAAAATGCCACTAAACAAGGACTTACTGTACTACAGACAAAATAATGTCTTTATAAATAAACGTAACAAAAGAATGAGCAGTTTAGCTTATATACACACAAACAAGTTTGGCAATGAACAATCTTACTCAATGCTGCAGTGTAGAACTAAAATACATGAGCTGCTGATTGCTTTAATGGAGCTTTGGTCTTAAGAGGAGGTAAGTGATAACACTTACTGTAATCTCGTTTGCAGCGCATTAGTGAAGCTGTCAAAATAAAAAAATACTTTAATTCTGTAACATGAGATGCTGTTCTGGTAGACATGCCTTGGCCACGTTAGATGACTTTATTAACCAGAATAACGATCAAAAAGAGCTACCAACACATTTATTTTTAGTAAAAGTTATCATTTATGCTTTTGCTTGCATTATCATTTACTAGTTTTGTTATCACACTAAATTTATTTAGTCACTAATATTTTTTATACAGTTTACCCGTGAAGTTGTCCTGATGTTTCTGTTGACTTGTAATAATTTTCTTCTTGGGTGGTAATTTTCTAGGCCATCACGAATAACTCTGTTTTCAGCTTAATGGCTAATAGTTTATAACCTTGTTTGTTGATCACTTGCTGCATTGCAACACCAATGATGTAACTGAAAGCTAACAATTTGATTACAAAATATTTCTAGCAAGTTGTTGCCTTTAATTGTGAATTATTTTTAGATATTGATGAATGCTCATCAGATCCTTGTATTCACGGCACATGCACACAGGGCGTCAATAATTACACCTGCACTTGTGAAGCAGGATATGAAGGATACAACTGTGCACAAGGTATTTATCACATTTCTGCAAGTATTAATAACTGCATCTTGTTTATAACTGTTTTTTGTTAACATTTATGCCTTTTTTACCAGTAAAATGAAGATAGTTAATTGTGTTTGATGGAATCAAGACTGAAATGTCTGTTGATGATTTCTGTGTGTTTGTTTATTTATCATTGCAATTCTTACCAACATATATACACCGCACCCATATCATTTTTTGTTCGCAATTGATGTGTGCAAATATAATTAATTATAAATAAATTGAATACTCTATCTGCTTGCTAATTGCTTTTACTACTCTATAAGTTTAATTAGGATGATCAAAGTAATAAAATAATCATTTCTATGTACATGATTCATACAATTTTGTCTTCAATACACATTAGCACTTTTTTAAAATGTCTGAGCAGTTACTTTTGCCACAAATCAATAATCATTTTTGCAGTTTCTAACGTTATTGAATGTTGTGCAGAATTATAAATTACTTAGTTACTTATCTTGTTATTATAAAAATCTTGGCTATTAAACTTGCTTACTAACTCTACATACTTTCTTGCTTACTTACATCTAATTGGCATCAACATAAGTGTCTACTATACTTAAGGTTTTGTATCTTTGTATCCTTGTATCTTTTGTACCTTTTCTACTTAGAAAAGCAGAAAAAACTGACAAAATGAAAGATTTACAGCATTTAGAAAATAAAATTGAGCCTTGAAGAACCAATAATTCAATTCAATCGATTTTATTTCCTCAAACGTTCGATTAAAAACAAAATTGTATGAGTCATATGCATAAAAATGATTATGTTATTATATTGATCATCATAATTAACCTTATAGGGTAGCAACAGCAATTAGCAAGCAGATATTGTATTCAATTTATTTATAATTAATTATATTTGCACACATCAATTGTGAACAAAAAATGATAATGGTATTGTGTATATACCACGGTAAGAATTGCAGTGATAAATAGACAAACACATGGAAATCATCAACAGACAATTCAGTCTTGAGTTCATCAAATGCAATGGACTATCGTCATTCTGCAGTGTCTCACTAAAGAGAAAGACATTAATATTATACAAGTGAAATATTTCAATAACAACTGACTAGGAGCAGAAAACGACCAATTGGTCATTGTGACATTTTTACATATTTTTCTTTCGAGCAAGTTTAGTTTACACATTTAATACCTGTCGTCTCAAAACAAAAGCGTACTCAACACTCTGAAAACTATTTGTGCTGTGTACTGTAAAAAAGATTAATAACCCATTTTGTGCGCTTGTTTGTGAGGTCCACTGAAATAAACAATTTATTTACAACATTTGGCAGATGTTGACGAATGCTTATCTAATCCGTGTTCCAATGGAGCTTCATGTTTTGATGGAATCAATAAGTACACTTGTGTTTGCCTCTCTGGATATACAGGAGCTAAATGTAGACAAGGTATGGCATGTGCATTATGTGTGCTTAAATGTTGACAAATTATTGATCATGTGCTGATTATTAAATGTAGACAAGGTATGGCATGTGCATTATGTGTGCTTAAATGCTGACAAATTATTGATCATGTGCTGATTACTAAATGTAGACAAGGTATGGCATGTGCATTATGTGTGCTTAAATGTTGACAAATTATTGATCATGTGCTGATTACTAAATGTAGACAAGGTATGGCATGTGCATTATGTGTGCTTAAATGTTGACAAATTATTGATCATGTGCTGATTACTAAATGTAGACAAGGTATGGCATGTGCATTATGTGTGCTTAAATGCTGACAAATTATTGATCATGTGCTGATTACTAAATGTAGACAAGGTATGGCATGTGCATTATGTGTGCTTAAATGCTGACAAATTATTGATCATGTGCTGATTACTAAATGTAGACAAGGTATGGCATGTGCATTATGTGTGCTTAAATGTTGACAAATTATTGATCATGTGCTGATTACTAAATGTAAACAAGGTATGGCGTGTGCATAATGTGTGCTTAAATGTTGACAAATTATTGATCATGTGCTGATTACTAAATGTAAACAAGGTATGGTGTGTGCATTATGTGTGCTTAAATGTTGACAAATTATTGATCATGTGCTGATTACTAAATGTAAACAAGGTATGGTGTGTGCATTATGTGTGCTTAAATGTTGACAAATTATTGATCATGTGCTGATTACTAAATGTAAACAAGGTATGGTGTGTGCATTATGTGTGCTTAAATGTTGACAAATTATTGATCATGTGCTGATTACTAAATGTAGACAAGGTATGGCGTGTGCATTATGTGTGCTTAAATGTTGACAAATTATTGATCATGTGCTGATTACTAAATGTAAACAAGGTATGGCATGTGCATTATGTGTGCTTAAATGTTGACAAATTATTGATCATGTGCTGATTACTAAATGTAAACAAGGTATGGTGTGTGCATTATGTGTGCTTAAATGTTGACAAATTATTGATCGTGTGCTGATTACTAAATGTAAACAAGGTATGGCATGTGCATTATGTGTGCTTAAATGTTGACAAATTATTGATCATGTGCTGATTACTAAATGTAAATATGGTATGGTGTGTGCATTATGTGTGCTTAAATGCTGACAAATTATTGATCATGTGCTGATTACTAAATGTAAACAAGGTATGGTGTGTGCATTATGTGTGCTTAAATGTTGACAAATTATTGATCGTGTGCTGATTACTAAATGTAAACAAGGTATGGCATGTGCATTATGTGTGCTTAAATGTTGACAAATTATTGATCATGTGCTGATTACTAAATGTAAATATGGTATGGTGTGTGCATTATGTGTGCTTAAATGCTGACAAATTATTGATCATGTGCTGATTACTAAATGTAAACAAGGTATGGCGTGTGCATAATGTGTGCTTAAATGTTAGCAAATTATTGACCATGTACTGATTACTAAATGTAAATATGGTATGGCGTGTGCATTATGTGTGCTTAAATGTTAGCAAATTATTGATCATGTACTGAATATGAGGACATTATGCAATTATGTTCAAAAGATGAGCTAAAAATTCATTAGTTAATCTACTATGA
>JAQGDQ010001737.1:0-27366 GCA_030141605.1 Tubiluchus corallicola
CTGCATGTTATATGTTGGAAGCAACCCCAAGAATGTGCCTTCATAAGACAGATCATCACTACTTGAATCACTATAGAATAATGCTTTTGTTAGTTTCTATGAACTAGTGAACTAGAAAAGCATCATGCTCAATTTGTTGTCTCTCAACAAAGTCTTCTTGTGTGAAAGAAAACCGTGTCTAAATCCATCCAAAAATCCAAAGTAGCAGATTCCTAATAGCTGCGGCACTACTTCCGGGTAGAAATAAGCAAACTGGCCCTAAAAATTCGTTACACCCGAACCTCTCTGTACCTCCCCACCCCTTTTAACGCCGGATTTTGGAACAGCCGTATTCAAACGTACTCAAATATATCAAGACACCTTGTTATAATGCCAAACACCAATTTTTTTAGCTGTCCCAAAGCTATAAAGAAGTTTGAAGGCATTTTAAAATTGTCTGACATTTTCATGTTATCATACATGCAAACATAACTTTCTATAAGTTCATAAATTTTAAGAGCAATGCAGTCCTAAAAGAATAATGTAGCAATTACATGTGGTGGAGGCATTCACATTCGCATGGTAATGAAGCGCTACAAACTGTATGTTAATTTAAATCCAAATATGTGGGGTACTGCACTTACTTGTATTCAACTTAGCTTATCGTAGCAAAAGTCTTAAAATGTACATCATCAATGGATCTACAATTTTACATTCTCTAGCAAAATAACCATGTTAGCCTGCACCACATGATTGTATAGTCAAACCTCTTTTTACCGCCTATTTAGGATTACAAAAAAAGTTGGCATTAAGCAAGTTTGGCATTATAATGAGGTGCATTAATACATACACTAGCAAAGGCCCCGCAAAAGATTTTGCGTATAAATACACGTGTAATCAATAATACGCGAACGTCCTACCAAGTCCTCATTTAAATACGGAACATCCTGCCTACTGTATGTCTGTTTATCTAACGCAAAGCCTGTAGAGCGTTTGCTGAATTAAAGTTATAGGCAGAGTACAATGGATGACGTCAGCACAATGGAATGCGTCACCACAGTTTTCTAAGCGAAAATTGTCGAACAATAGAACGAAAAATAGAACATCCAATTAACTCGTCGGTACTCCTCTCGGTGGACCTGCCCTAAAATATAACTCACACCATCGTGTAGCCCTGTTCTTCCTCTTTCTAAAGAGCCATATATCTGTTTCCCAAAGTCCCACCAGGCGCCGCTAGAACGTTTTTCCCACATGCTGTTTGGTCTCAATTTCGAAAAAATCGCGAGTTGGGTCCGGGAAAACGCCCGTTACTGGACGCCGTGGCCCTCTCGCGAATTCTAAATATGCCTACTACACCCACTGCTGAACGGGCTATCCATCCATAGCCAGCACCACCCTCGGCCCGTTCCAGTTCTTCAGAAATAAGAAGTATAACTTTTGCAAAAAACGGCCGAAAAAGGGCCATTTTTGGAGATTTTTCGCCCCCCGTTCCTCCCGGTGGGCCCGATTCGAAAAATAAACCATCAATGAGAAGACACTAGATCGAGACCTTTCGTTTGATATATAGATCGCCGCAAATGGTGCCGTCGTCGAAGCTGTAGCCTCGAATCTTATATATATATATAAATATATTAAGATACCAAGAATATTAATATAAGGGACTAGCAAAGGCCCCGCAAAAGATTTTGCGTAAAAAACCACGTATAAGCAATAACACGCGACCATCCTACCTAGTCCTCATTTATAACACAAAGCCCGTAACATCTAGCCTACTGTTTGTTTATCTAACGCAAAGCCAGCAGCGTTTACTCCTGCCTACTGTATGTTGCAAAGCAGCTTTTTGCTGAATTAATGTTATAGACACAATGGATGACGTCAGCACAATGGAATGCGGTCTGCAGTTTTCTAAGGCGAAAATTGTCGAAATTTGCCGAAAATAGAACACGAATTAACTCGTCGATACTCCTCTCGGTGGACCTGCCCTAACATATAGCCCACATCGTCGTGTAGCCCTGTCCTTCCTCTTTGTAAAGAGTACCATATCTCCTTCCTAGAGTCCCACCGGGCGACGCTAGAACATTTTTCCCGCATGCTGTTCGAAAAAAATTTCGAAAAAATCGCGAGTTGGGTCCGGGAAAACGCCCGTTGCGGGGCGCCCTGGCCCTCTCGGGAATTCTAAGTATTCCTACTACACCCACTGCCTCAGCCGTATAACTTTTGCAAAAAAACGGCCGAAAAAGGGCCATTTTTGGAGGTTTTTCGCCTCGCGTTCCTTCCGGTGGGCCCGATTCGAAAAATAAAGTACCAATGGCACGACACTAGATCGAGACCTTTCGTTTGATATATAGATCGCCGCAAATGGTGCCCTCGTCGAAGCTGTAGCCTCGAATCTTATATATATATATATATACCAAGAATATTAATATAAGAGTATAGATACATATATATATATGCAAATATAGGCATTTTGTTTTGCTAAAAATTTGGGCTTTAAACAAGGTTGGCATTATAAATGGGGCATTATAATGGGTTTGACAGTAATTTATTATCTTATCTTAATGCGCCTCAAGGTTTACTGATGATAGCAAAAATTATAAAAATTAAAATTTAAACTGATTCGAAGATGAGGACTGCAAATTGACAGTGTTCTGCACCTCTGTACTTCTTTCCACGCAACAGTCACAGACGGAATGATAAAAAGGATAGCTCTGAAACTGAAGAAGTTCTGCACTTTTGCACTTGTTTTGGTAAAACAAACACAAAGAAGAACATCAAGTAGGTTTAACAATTCCTTCTGTTTTGGGTTTTTGTAGCTGTAGGCTTCTAAAGGCAATCAAGATTTCGATGGCACTATATTACAGCTGAAATAAGAAGAAATATACTAGAAGACTATAAAAAATATTATGGTAATGGTAAAGTTTTTAAATTATTTATAACAAGAGTAACATCATTTCAGAAACAAAAACAACCCACTATAAAATAAATTTGATTAAATATTCCAATATTTCTACTACACGTTAGCTGTCATCATCAGGAAATATATAAAGAATGATTTCAAATTCCGAATAAGACAAAACTACGACTAATTGTGAAAACAATAATCGTAGATGAAGCAAAAAATGTTATCATTAAATGATTGATCACAGAAGCAGTACATCTAGACGGCAACATGAGAAAAAACCTTGATTTTGATAATATTCATATTACGAAGTCATATGAATATCATTTATATTGTTGTTAATAGTGAATTACAAAGTTCTCGAAAATTCTTAAGGTACTAGGACAACAGCGGCGGCGGCTGCTACTACTGCTGCTGCTATTACTGCTGCTGCTACTACTACTGCTGCTGCTGCTGCTGCTACTACTACTGCCACTGCTACTACTACTACTACTACTACTACAACTACTACTACTACAACTACCACTACCACTACTACTACTACTACTACAATAACTAGTAGTATGCAGAATGCATGAAGTCAGAACAAACAATAAGCAGAATTAGTCTTTAACAACTGCTTTACTTGAAATAAAGAATTACTTGAAATCAAATAAAATAAATGAAAACATAACTCACCCGAGCATACCTCTTCCTGACCATGGCTTTGGTTCCAATGTAACAACCACTTCTTTGCCATTCCGAAGAACGACCACACGTACATGTTTCTGAAATACATTTTCACAGTCGTTACTTCTGCGGAAGATCCATTTGACTAACACTCTTATGCAACTACGGCCAAATCACGTTGAAAACACCGGTTCTGATCACCGAAGTTAAGCAACACAGAGCCTGGTTAGTACTTGGATGGGTGGCGCCTAGGAATACCAGATGCTGTAGGCTTGCGGGATGCCCACACTGTATCTCGACACTAGGCGGAGGAGCTGCACAAGCAGCCAACGGCTAGAGGGCGGAGGAAGTCATGTGACCCAAAGGTCATGTGTAGAGGAGTAAACCTTCCAAATCAGGAGTGGAGCCCCGAAGACAGACCAGTGCAGCATGCTCACTGACTCCGGCACCTCCTGCAGCCAACCTGGCGCCAAACGTATTGCTCCGCTTTCCTTTGGACTACACCAGGGAGGAAGAGAGGGGGTTCCTGTTGTCTGGGCTACTCAGGATCTCCATACACCTTGCCCAGGCATGTGCCCTGGAGACGTTCAAGACAATCTTGGCACACACTCCATTGTCTTCTGAGACAGAAGGATGCCAACAACAACAAATATGCACATTGCACACATCTTATAAAACAAAAGGTTTTCAGCATACTGTAAAAAGTGTAATACTACGTAAATGCAGCACTCAATGGAAGAGCCTGAACATGTATGACTGTAGATAAAAATCTGGTTCATAATAAAAACTAATCCTCTGAGATGAGGCATTTAACCCGTAGAAGCATCTTGAACACATATTTCAATCTGATATTTCAATCACGAAAAACTGCAGAGTAGTATGGTTAAAATCTGAAGGTTACCCATGCATTAACTAATCAGGTTTAGCACTGCGTAGCTTCAGCTGCTAAGCTGCACACTCAAGCAGTCCATTTGCCATATTAACCTAACAAAATACTCCACTATCCACAATGTAATTTTTGATATTTCCCATGTTTTCTTGTCACACTTACAAATTACTGAACACCAGTGTGACTGACTATGCCTAAAGATTGATTAAGTTCGGGATCCCGAAAGTTCACCGAACCTACAACCAAAGTTCACCAGTCTGGATTTTTTCGGGGGAATATCGGTGCATTCCTAATCACTCATTTAATTTTATAAGAATTGCAACTACGTGACTAAAGATGCATGACTAAAAGCTGAGCAAAACTTTACCCCAACACTGTGCTGGACAATGGCTGCAACATTTTGTAAACTCTCAAAATTTTCCGACGTGACGGAACCAAATTCTACCAGTCCATCACCAACTTCTATGCCCTAAAAATATAAAAAAATATGATCACATTACATCTAATCTAAGAGTTACATTGGCTGCATATAAAGTTACGAATTCTATTTAAAGGCCTTTGCATTGTCTACAAAGTACTACGTGGTTTGTCACCTGCATATCTCACAGATCTTTTGATATGCCATAACATAGACCAGAATGCTGTTTAGTGGCACCGCCTAGTATCTGATTTTGTAGTAGTTATAGTAATCTGCAGTGGAGCATCAGAGGTTTCCTTGAATTGCTAATTGTTGGCGCCATCTAGTGGGTGATTTTGTAGTAAAATGAGATCAGTTATCTCAATTTTTTTTAATACTGGTGGCAGGAACCATCTAGTAGCAGACGTTGTAGTAATATGTACTAGAGCACCACAAGTTTACTTGAATTTCTCATTGCTGGCGCCATCAGGTATTCGATTTTACAGTAATACTTGGTCAGCTATCTCAATTTTTCTTGAATGGTGAAAGTGGATGCATTACCACTAGACTAAAACTAAAAGACTCAAAGTTGCTTAATGGTTTTTTAGAAGAGTAAGATATTGATTGAAACTAAATGGCACCTAGGGAAAAGGCATAAAGTGTAAAAAATTGTGTCACAAAAACATCATATTTTTAAGCACGAAAGTAAAATTCAAAATTTGATCACAAAAACAGTACAAATAAAGGCTTTATGAGAACAATAAATTATTTATTTACACATTCATAAAAGCTATAATACGGTACATTTGAAAAATGCATCAATCAGAACTTTTCAGGATTATATATTTTATTTTCACATTGTTTAAAGTTAATTTTCATATAAATTATATTTTAGTTTATTATATAACTACTAAAAGTTGAGTAGCTACGAAATCCACATTGAGAGTACTAACTTCCATGCAGTAGAAATATTCAATAGAACAAAACACAATAAAAGTCAATGGATAGCAACAATGAATACAGTAATACTCAAATGTAATATCAGAACACTTTTATGACAAACAACCGATTTAAACAACCATTAAATATAACACAAACTCTTTGGTACTTCTACACCTATTACAAAACTAATTTTGGTGCATCCAATATACAATCTTGCTTTATCAAAAGAAGATGTTATTTAATAATCACTTAGCAGCTTAACTCAGCTCCAGTAACTTAAAATATTTTTAATATTTTCAAATTATACTCAATTAGACAACAACACATTGAATTCTGTTTCCAAAAATATGGAAACTATGGCAATACAATGAAATATGATAAACTAAATATACCCTTAATTCTCTCATATCAATCAAAAATGGTTATTTTACACCTAGACATCTAATCGTGACAAGGCGTCAGCTATGGTTTTTTCATTGCCACTAATGCCTTCTAAATTCTGACAAAATCAAACTCCACCTGCACAGTGACGATTATTTTTCTTAATTCGTGGTAGGGCAAGGAGTCCATGTTGGTCAGTCCTTATCGTAAATCGTCTACCTTCAAGGAAATATCTCAGTCTCTCAACAGCATTCACAATCGATAAACATTCGATCGATTCTGCTCACATGCCGTCAATTTCCTACTCACATACGTGATCGGGACTTCTCCCAGTTCACCTTGTACTTGTGACAGGACAGCCCCTATACCCACGTGATCGGGACTTCTCCCAGTTCACCTTGTACTTGTGACAGGACAGCCTCTATACCTGAAAGCTGGCATCAGTGGTTAGAATAAAAGGTAGTGAAAAGTCAGGCGAATGCAGCACTGAGTTGGAACTTAGGCAACTGCGCAGCTGAATAAAACTTTGCTCGCAGGCATCATTCCATTCAACGGTCAAGGGTTGCATTGTTTTCAGTGAGCACGAAAAGCGGCGCCTCAATAATGTTGAAATTCTCAACGAACTTCCGGTAGAAGCCAATTAATCCAAGAAAAGACCGAACCTGTTTCTTGGTTACCGGTCGAGAAAAATTTTGGAGTAGCCAAGTGATTCTTGCAGCACTTCACGATATGCAAACAAAATGAAGGGCACTATCTTATCCCAGGGGAGTGACGGGTGCTGATGCAGCATCTTTAGAATAGATGACTTGATAGTGGCATTAAGATGTTCAGTCAGGCCATTACTCTGAGGTGAGTATGGGGATGTGTAGATTCCTTTAATACCCAAAGCCTGCTCAAGGTCTTTAACAAGGCGAGATGTGAACTGAGTTCCACGGTCAGTAATTATCTCCGTGGGTATTCCATGGCGGCATATAAATTGGAAAAGGGCCTTGACAATCGTCGTTGTCTTTATCGTTGTCGTTGTTGTTGTTGTCGTTGACAATCCTGCTATTGCGCAATTAAAATAACTTGAGCTAATCTCTCTTTGGTGTGCAGCAGAGAAACTTGTAAGTCCAACTCAGTAACAATATTTTTTAACTCCTCCAGCTTTTTTTGCATAAGGCCGGTATTTGTGTAACGTACCATTTTTTTTACTTCACTGTTACAACAATCACACGTATTTATGCCACCTAGACAGGTGCACAAACACACAATGTATCCAATAATTGATGTCCGTACCAAAAATTCTTCAAACCACAGTCTCGTTCATGCAATCAACCACTCATACATTTCATAGTATGACCACAAATTGCACATTCAAGGTCAGCTGTCTGTCAGTTATTAAAACGGCAATAAATAAACATTTGGAAACTTATTTTTAAAATGGAATTAAATTTAAAAATTGTGTACAGAAATCACATCTAAATTATTTCAAATTCAGTTTATTTCGCCGGCAAACTACAATAATACAAATATACATGTACAACTTCTTGTATAATTAAAAGCAGCAAAAAATAATTTCTGACTCCCCAGAGATACTATATTAAGGTCATGAGGTTTGCGGCATGGTAGCTAGTCGAATTCAGTCCAATATATTTGATAATGTTAAACAGGAGTGTAATTTTAAATTGATGCAATATTTTCTTATGAATTGGTGTAACTGAATTAATGACTTTTCGTGTAGGAAAAATATTAAGTCTAACGAAATACCTTAATTACTAAACGCAGCATTGACGTTTGGATTCCACCTTGCCATTGTTTTGGAAATAAGCACGTGGTGCCTCCTGGTGTTTGTTTTTCCTAGTTTAGACAGGTGAGCTAAACAGGAAATAGGCCATTGGCCTCATTTCACAGTTAGGATATGAAAGTAGTGAGTCACCGGTATGTGGCAAAGATGTAAGTTTCATTTCTTCACATTTTGTCATGTCATATTATTATTAATTATCATTATACGAGTTACTTAATGTTTTGACATTGGTTTAGCAGAAAGAATTTTTAATTTTTCTTCGGATAAAGCGAAGTCAAACGCATGTCGCGTACAGTCATAGATGAACAAAAGTTTCAGAATAAGAAAATTGGAAAAATCGATAGGGTGTCGAGAATTTTATGAATACCTGGTATATACAACTTCTTCATTTATATTTCAGTGTATGAGCAGGGATCCAAGTTTTGAATCAGAGATCTTTTGACAAGAGACAAATGTTACATCGATTTCAACTAGATACACAATTGAGAAGATCGTACTGGCGCTAGGTGTTAGCACAAAAACTTATGAATTAAACAGGTACTCATTCAAATTTACCTAGGTATGTTGTCAAGTCTATTATGTTTGATCTACGTATATATGACGCAGATGGCTAGATATTCAATCATACAACTAACTGCAAAGAAAGCTGTGATACTTGGTAATTGTATCTAGGCTATATAACGAGTTAAATCCTTATTAGAAGCTCAGAAACTTTATAGTAAATTATAGAAAAGGTTAAAGTGGATAATTCTTCTGAAATCAGTCACACGTTGGTATGTATTTATACTAATATCTTTTTTCTGTAATAAATTAGGTATGTATGCCGCCCGTGATTCATTTTTGTTCTTGCTCCACACAATATATCAAAAAGTGATGTTTGAATTCCAGAAAAGTTTTTTGAAAGGGTGAGCAAGAGAACAACAAAGACTTTGCAGTACTTGGGTGTCAATCAATTGAAATAGATTCACTTAACTATATACTAAATATTTCAAGATGATGCAGCACAATAATGCAATAGAAACTAGGCTGCTATATTATTATATATATATAGCAACCACATCCACTGTGAAGCATTACTTTGTGCATAAGCAATGCACGTATTACAGGTATGAAAGTCTTAGTTTTAAAAGTTATTGTAATTTTGAAAATGCGGCGAGACGGAGGAATTTCAAAGATGTGCATCTGAGGTGAGTTGAGTAGTAGTACTAGTAGTAGTAGCTGTAGCAGCAGCAGCTGTTGTTGTTGTTGTTGCTGCTGCTGCTGCTGCTCTTGCTGCTCTTGCTGTTGTTGTTGCTGTTACTCCTGCTGTTGCTGTTGTTGTTAACATCATTTATACTATAGTTACGTAAGTGTCTCAAAACGCTGGTAAAGCCCAGGGAATAAAAAATATGTCATTACTTCTTTGGTGATTCGGTGATTCAGCGGATCTTTAAACTATGCCAGAATACTATATGTAGTAGTGTTTTGAAATACTGTGACCAGTAATGTATTGTAAATCCACTCAATTCAAATAAAATTTATGTAGAATATAAATTTATAAATGTTACGATAGTGCACGATGACCTTAACCTGTATGAAAAATGTATAAAAAATATAAGCAGATTTTAAAAATAGAACATAGAACATTTTTAAATTGCATTAAAAATAAAATAAATACAGAATTTAGAATATAGAAGCAGAACATAGATTTTAAATTTTTTTTACAGAATTAAAGTCGTGAAAGTAGAACAACTATTAGTACTGTACGTTACAGACAATATTATGTTATCTTAAGTTGTACTAAAAAGAAATAGGTATATAGTTTAAATTTGGAAGAATAAAACAGATTTAACAGTGTTACGCAGAAGTGTCATTTTAAGTTCAACATTTTCTCATGATTTGGCGCATCTGAGTTAATAATTTTTAATGTATCAAAAAATGTTATAATGTTGCCTTAACACATCTGTTGCACATAGTACGTCTTTTGATTAATCTAATATTGCCTGAGGTATTATCTCAAACATCTGAGGAGCAACATTCAATGTTTTAACAAATTGTATTGCTGATTCATGCTGACGATCCTAGCACTAGTGCCAAACTACGCCAGTTTATTCGAAAAAATATTATAATTATATAATTTTTATTATCCCAGCAATAATTCCCAAATACATGTAAATAACACATATTTAAATTAACAGAACACAAAAAACTTTTGGTTATTAATGTTACAGTAGTACAAATTACAAAAGTTCGTTTGTAATAAACGCTTTACATGCAAAAGTCACACACTACAAAAGTTAAAAAGGCCAAGTCAAAATTATATTTTTCAAATGACCGTAACAAAGTTATAAGGCCAGTATTGTAAAATTAGTATTTTAGTAAAACTTATTAGACCACCAAGTTATTTATTCACAGGTTTTTATCAGCTTAATTGTAACTAGTAGCTTGAAGATGCAAGGGCATTAGTAACTTCGAGCATGTCTTGGATCTTTAACAACTTTTTTAAAGTTGCCAAAGTTTTGTACTGCTTTTTAAGCACATTCATGATGCGTAACTTTCTTAAACGTCTATTGTGGGCGACAAAGGTGATCAATTCCACAATAAGATCAACTTGCTTTTTTGTCAAGCGTTTGGCAAGTCTCAGAGGTAATTCTACCGGATCAGATGGTCCCATACACGTGCTGCTCTCAATAGAAGTACCATCACCCTGAAGGCGACTCGTAATGTCGGCTCTATCACCCCAAGCAACCAGCAGGTCAGAGGACATGAAGTTACCATTCAAACATGTCACACACTGATCCACTACAAAAAATTACAATTACATAAATTTGTAATTAATCTAACGATATTATTGTAGTTTATGTAGAAGTACCTTCGTACTTTGGCTTGTATTGAAAAAGCAGTAGAAAAAATGCAGCAAAAAGCAAAGATTGTGAAGAATAAGTATTGAACAAAATCACATTAACACATAATGTTAATGGAAGGAGAATACCTAATTTAATTATGCTAGAACATTACCTACCAAAACTAAGCAAAACTTTAAATGTGATTGTGGATACACACAACAGAAGCAGAAAGATTGCAAATGAACAACACAAGACACAACAGAAGCAGAAAGATTGCAAATGAACAACACAAGACACAACAGAAGCAGAAAGATTGCAAATGAACAACAAAAGACACACCAGAAACAGAAAGATTGTAAATGAACAACACTAGACACAACAGAAACAAAAAGATTGTAAGAGAACAACACTAGACACACCAGAAACAAAAAGATTATAAATGAACAACACAAGACACAACAGAAGCAGAAAGATTGCAAATGAACAACAAAAGACACACCAGAAACAGAAAGATTGCAAATGAACAACACAAGACACAACAGAAGCAGAAAGATTGCAAATGAACAACAAAAGACACACCAGAAACAGAAAGATTGTAAATGAACAACACTAGACACAACAGAAACAAAAAGATTGTAAGAGAACAACACTAGACACACCAGAAACAAAAAGATTATAAATGAACAACACAAGACACAACAGAAGCAGAAAGATTGCAAATGAACAACAAAAGACACACCAGAAACAGAAAGATTGTAAATGAACAACACTAGACACAACAGAAACAAAAAGATTGTAAGAGAACAACACTAGACACACCAGAAACAAAAAGATTATAAATGAACAACACTAGACACAACAGAAGCAGAAAGATTGTAAATGAACAACACTAGACACACCAGAAACAAAAAGATTGTAAATGAACAACACAAGACACACCAGAAACAAAAAGATTGTAAATGAACAACACTAGACATACCAGAAACAAAAAGATTGTAAATGAACAACACTAGACACACCAGAAACAAAAAGATTGTAAGAGAACAACACTAGACACAACAGAAGCAGAAAGATCGTAAATGAACAAAACAAGACACACCAGAAACAAAAAGATTGTAAATGAACAACACTATACACACCAGAAACAAAAAGATTGTAAATGAACAACACCAGATACACCAGAAACAGAAAGATTGTAAATGAACAACACTAGACACAACAGAAACAAAAAGATTGTAAATGAACAACACTAGACACACCAGAAACAAAAAGATATGTAAATGAACAACAAAAGACACACCAGAAACAAAAAGATTGTAAATGAACAACACTAGACACAACAGAAGCAGAAAGATTGTAAATGAACAACACAAGACACACCAGAAACAGAAAGATTGTAAATTAAATTTTATCAGCATAAACGTTTCCTAAGGCTGTTTGTTAGGCCAATTTCACAGTGAGGACACATGGAACGACGCATGGAATTGCCGCCAGAAAATCAGAAAATTTTTTGAAAATTCCCGATTTTTCTTGAAATCCTACACAGCAAAAAAAAAATTCATTTCACAGCTGCAGCATTTCTGAGATTATTTTACTGTCTAAATTACTTGCCGTACGAAGTACAATTAACAATTCTACTAGCGATTTCAAAATCTGAAAATACACTTGTATATGCGGTGCTTTATTTTTCTTTTTCACAAATATAACCATCAATGTTGCATTAACAAAACATGAAATCGTCAGTCTGTTAAAAGGGAGATTAAATCTTAGAATATTATGCAGAAATATGCTAATTGTCGTTCGTCAAATATGAAAGAAGTAATTGAGTTGTTAAATTTAAGATTGAATTCCATGAGGAATCCTCACGAAAATGGAACTTGCAGTATTTCTATCATGCGGCAAAATTTTTCACGAGGAGGACGCATAGCTTTTAGCTGGCAGCAGAATTCCTCACGATGAGCTGCATAAGAAGTTTTGCCACGCATCCGCATTGTGAAACGCCCCATAGAAAACAATGTGTTCCATTTTTGGAATCTCTCCTCGACGTACTTTGCTGTACATCCTCACTGTGAAATGGGCTTAGTCTGTCTTGTGCAATTACTTTCTTTATACAAAATTTGAACGAACCTGGCTTAAAGTTGAACAAGCTACACTGCTTGGTCTGTTTTCAAGGTGTTGTCTATGTTTTTTCTGTATCTATAACTGCAATTTCTTTAACAGCATGAAGAAGCCAAAATCGATAATCAATCATCAGTTAATAATTAATTATTTAAAAATGCCTATGTTTAGCTTCTGGGACAAAAAACCAGTTACCAATCTGTTTTTGGCAAAATCTAACGACCTACCCCAAAACACACCCCTTGCCAATCACCCATTATGAGACCTCTAGTCAATTTTGGCAACATAGACTAGTTGACACGACGAGTTTTCAAGGTCATAATTGAACTTACGTATTTGGTCATCTGTCAAAAGCGTTGACCACACTCTGAGGTCCGTTACGTCACCTACGAAGCTGTTTGTTGCCGGGTTGTTCGCAACCTGGTCTTGGCCAAACACTAGAGTGCCATTGCCTGGTACTACGAAATAAGACGGAGCACTTCTTTTCCGGCGCAATGGTGGTGGTGGTGGATGCTCCTCTGAAATTTTTTACAAAGTAAGGCAGCTTGTTCTTTATATATGTATGCACAACACACACACACACACACACACACACACACACACACACACACACACACACACACACACACACACACACACACACACACACACACCACACCTTACAAAAATGATTCCCAAAGAGAGTGACAGATTTCCCAAAACGCAAAAAACTGAAAAAATCCAAATACCCCGTAAAATTAATTGGCCGTTACGTCTTGAAAACACTCGAAAACGCATTAAAATTTTTCCATTATTTCTCTGTGTTTAGAGACGCTAAAAGTATGGACAATTACGGAAAAAAGAGACTCCGCACTTACCATGCACCTTTTCACAGTCTATGTACACATTGAATTGTCTGTCTGGGCTACCAGATCCAGTTCTCCAAGATACACACAAATGGTGCCATTCTCCGTCTCTGAATATATCGTCTAGATCAGGTGCTGTCGTTCTGAAAGAAATCCATTTTTGACAGAAAGTTTGAGCTATATAGAAAGTAATAGGATAAAGGACGACTCCATTTGCACGTAATGCGTGATGCGTGTTGACTGTTTCCACGTGTGTGTGTCAACGCTACGCGTATTAACAAAATCCCACGGCGTTTTTCCCACCATTTTGGTCGCTATTCACACAGTAAGAATGACAGTTAAGACAGGCGCCAAACAGGCGTCTACATTCCGACGGTAAGACTCAGGAATGTTCCAAATGTTGAGGTACGGAGCTGTCTGGATCAGAGCTGTGTTTACATAATATTAAGTTTCCTAATTTTACCACGTGTTAAGGAGCCAGCTGGTATAGTCGATGGTGGCGCTGCGGCGCAGAAACAGCAGTTTGTTTTTGATTGAGCTCTGGCAAAAATCATTAAATTCAAAGTTCTTATCTTTTATCTAAGCTTTTTATAATTGATTATGATATGATGGAGACATAAGGATCGAAAAACACCCAAAAGAACGCAATCTGTTGCCGAGATGAATGCACAAAACGCTTCCACTAGTAACGCGTCAAACAATTCAAATATGGCGGGAAAGCAAACGGCTTCGGAACAAACAGCTGATACTACGCAAAATTTACCAACGAATACCCAGTCAATACAAAACAACACGACGGCAGCAAGTGATCAGTCGGTCAGCCTACAGTGTTTGAATGCCATTCGAAGCTTACAAGAGCAGGTTAGTGCATTAGATGGAAAATTTTCTGAAGAAACAGAAGAAATTAAGCAATCGCAACAGTTAATTTCAAACAGCTTTGAGGATGTGAAGAAAAAGGAAATTTCAGGCGTAGTCACACAGATAACTTCACTTACATCTAAAGTAAAATCCCTGGAGTTAACTGTTGCTACATTACAAGAATCAGTTAAAGACAAAGATGCAACCATTGACAGATTAGAACAATAGAGCAGGAGAGAATGTTTGGAGATTAGTGGGATACCTGAGACAAAGGGATGAGATTGTGAAAGATATAGCAAACATGATGGGAGTGCAGATAGATGACAGTGACATCAGTGTGTGGTACACATTATTGACAAACATAAGGAAAGAAACACCAAAAATCATAGTTTGTATAAGAAAAGAGGTGAAGTCGGGTATACCAGCGATTTATGTACTAGGAGATACCATTATGGAAGGCAGAGAATCTACATTAATGAGAATTTGACTCAAAAACGAAAACAACTATTTTATGATGTTAAGCAATTCAAAATAGAAAAATTTGTGGACCAAAAATGGTAGAATTTTGTTAAAATACAATGATGAAAGTGAAGTGTTTGGTATAGAAACAGAAGCAAAGTAGTGAATAGAACAAGTAAACGTGTAAATATTTATGTCAGTTAGGCACCCTTGCAATAAATGTGCTAGACCCTGTAAATTCTATTAACTGTGATAATTGTCATCAGTGGACCCATTTAAGATGCACTGCTCTGACAATTAACCAATTCAATATACTAGCAGTGAGCAGCTGTGAACCTGTGCTTACATTAGATAAAGGCGCGTTGCGAAAAATACATCTTGGTCTATGGCACTATCTCCATGTAATATAGAAAAACACATTGTCAGATCACAGAGTATTCGACGAACCTCAAGTGGCTCAAGATTTAAAAATGCTAATCGGTCAGTGTATGAGATACTGTCAAGATTGCACTTAGCAAATGGCCTGTGATAGGAGTTCCATATGGATGTAAGTTATATCTGCTTTAGCCTTTTATCATTTCAGAAGCAGTAAAAAAGCTATGTAGAAAGTCTCTGCATTAATGATCATTTGTGGTTCGGTCATAGCACGCAGTTTCAATTTTGTGCAAAATGTTTTGCATGGCTTTGCTATGCTGTCGGTGTTATAGGTGTCGACATCATCGTCGTCATCACCTACTTTGTGACGTGATGTAGTGGGTTTGGTGTGGTAATTGTAATGGGTGTGAGTTGTTGTTGTGGTGGATATGATGTGGTGCAGTGTGCTGTGGATGATGTGGTCTGGGTTGTGTGGTGTTGGTGATGTGATGTGGGTAGTGTGGTAAGGGTTATATAGAATGGGTGGTGTGGTGTGTTCACTGTGGAGTGGTGTGGTATAACATGGTGTGAGTGGTGTGGTGTGGTGTGTTCACGGTGGAGTGGTGTGTTGTACCATGGTGCGAGTGGTGTTGTATTCTCGGTGTGACGTGGATGGTATGGTGTGGATGATGTGGTGTGGTGTGGTGTGTTCACTGTGGAGTGGTGTGGTATAACATGGTGTGAGTGGTGTGGTGTGGTGTGGTGTGGTGTGTTCACGGTGGAGTGGTGTGGTATAACATGGTGTGAGTGGTGTGGTGTGTTCACTGTGGAGTGGTGTGGTATAACATGGTGTGAGTGGTGTGGTGTGGTGTGTTCACGGTGGAGTGGTGTGTTGTACCATGGTGCGAGTGGTGTTGTATTCTCGGTGTGACGTGGATGGTATGGTGTGGATGATGTGGTGTGGTGTGAGTGGTGCATTGGGTGTGTCATGGTGAGCTCATGAGCAAATTTTTGGCTGGGTTTTGCTCGTTATAAAAATGTTGTAATACTGATGCTAGGTTTATAACTGTCTTAGTTTATACAGAGTGGTAATTATTTTGAGATATTACTTGCTATTATTATTAAAAATCATTAAAATAATTATTTATTATACATAAAATATACAGCTAATTACACATAAATAATTATATAATTATAAATATTTAATGAGTATTAATAATATTGTTGCGGGGCACCCTTAGTCAGGGTTGGCTTTGCGCATGCGCGTCATTTGCTATGAAAGCAGTGAGCACGTAATTTTCTACGTCTCTGTCGTGGTTGTCACGTCCACTATGTGTGCTGCTCTTTCTATTGCCTAGCAGTGGTTGTCATTTTGGTAGGTACGGCATAGTTTGAATATAATTAATTATCTTTTGTCTTTCTCTCTTGTGCACTCCTTCCTAGTAGAATGCAGCATGGTCACGCGAAGGCTGACTGCTCGGCCATCTTTGCGTCCCTCGACCTCCTGGCGGCTCCCAGGGGAGGGCTCCGTAACAATATCATTATGCAAAATTATACAAGCACTCTATTTGTGAGATAGTAGGTTGAAGACAGTAATAATACTACTTACATTTTTGGCCCGAATGGATCATTATTAATCTCAAGAGCAATGTGCCCATCTGCAATTTTAAGTGTGATGGATCTGTCGGTTTCAGGATCATTGCGATCATAAGAAATGAGAGTCATGGTTTGTGGATCAGTAGAAAAGTCCGCCTTAATCCACTGAAAAATAAAGTCAGTTTTTATACTAACTCGACATTCGGCAACTGATATTGTAAATATTTGTATTTAATACAAATGTTTAAATAAAAGTTATTAATAAATTTCCCGAAATCAAACTTGTTCAATGCAGAGAAAAATAAAAATTTCTGATGAACTAAAAAAAAATAAAAAAAAATAAAAAAAAATTGCAACACAGAAACACACACAAAAAATACAAAATCAACGCAAAACAGCCGTCATGGTTGACCTAAAGTAAGTGTAATAAACCATGAACTCATGCAATATTTGATCCATCGTTTCATATAAACCTGTTTCCTACTTTCGAGTTTAAACATTTTATGTAGGGTACGGTGGCCCAGTGGTCTAGACTAAGCAGATAGCGGGATACGCTTAAACCTGTGAGTAACATTAGTCCCTAAACCACGCAGACCAGCACAATCCTCCCTACTCCTGTGTACACAGACAAAGGTATAAGGACCATGGTATATTCCATAATCGGTAAGATTATTGTTAGAATGGTTGATACTGTCGGAAATCCTCTCTAAACTGTCTGAGTTCATTGGCCCAGATATACATATTTAAACAGTATGTTCATATATAGTAAAACCTCGCTTAACAACTCTCCGTTTAACTACATTTCATTTTAGCGATGTTGAACATTTCACACCTTTTTTCACTTAACAACACACTGTTTCATTCTAACGTCATTCTTTTTACACTGCTCAAATGCAATTTTTATTTTATCTACAACATTTTTTTACCTAATTTGATGCATTAAAACAGTTGCATTATTCTAATTAACTAATTCTAATTTAATTAATATATATATATATATATATATACATAATTTTCTAAAAATGCACTAGTGACATAAAGAGTGCAATTGTTATACAAATAAACATTTTTGCTTCCCGACTGACCACTAAATGCAGGCGGTTTGTATCAGGCCAGACTTTATGCAGGGAATTCTGCCTGCGACCTGTTGCCTTAGTTTCCAGACTAGATAAAATTTCAATGGTTGCCCAGCGCTTGGCTTGGACTCTTCTGTAGAGGTTATTGTTGCCTACCCCCGAATGTTAACAAAAGAGAAACCGCTAGCTAGGTAAGTAAGATAATATAGGTAGTTTCAAGCAGTGAGTAACACGCTTAAAATTAATTAAAATAAAATTAACATGATTTAAGCAGCATTGATTTTGACTCTGGATTCTATCTCTGTTCTTTTACTTATCTTCTATGGAAGTCTTGGCTTCCTTTAGCCATGTTTCGCATAACGTCGCATAAACGTCGTTAAGCGAGTACTTATAGTAAATAACCATGCGTTTTGGTTTAAGATATACTAACCTGGTCCATTAAATTTATTTTTTTTCATATTAAACACAAGTGGTAATTAAAAAACAAGTGTTTACATAAAAATCATCAAATCAATGATGTGGGGGGGGGGGGGGAGACGCGTCTGCTGGTAATTATCTGTTCGTAAGCTGCTCATAAGCGCCAGCCAAAAAGCAAAAATCTATTTAAGTCCACAAAGGCATTTAAATAAAAAAGTTTTCATATTTTAAAAATACGTGCAAGCAAAATGCACGTGTTCGTGCACACATGGCAAACGAACGACCCAAAGCTTCACATTCCGGATTAGTCTAAGAGTCGTTAAGTAAATAAATTAGCGTTTTGTACCTGGCATGTAGTTAAAGCTTCGATTGTATCCGGTGGTGAATCAAATTGGATTGCATTAGTGCTGGATTGTTGTGCGAATCTTACCACAAACGGGTCTCGAACTTCTCGAACATACGTGACTAAAAATAAACAAAAAATTTCAGTAATCTGGTTTGCAAAGAAGTGACTATTTAACCACATAAAGCTGCATGATCTTTACTTACGATTGTCAAAAAGAGAAAGGCGAGATAACAATTCTTCCCTCTTTGCAGCATCTTCATGCAATTTGTCCAATTCTTCTTCAGTAAGATGATCTTCAAGGTCAAATGAGTTTCCAAGGTTGTAAGACTTCGGCGACAAGCTCTTCACCAAGGCTTCTCGAAATCGTGAAAATACCGTAGCAGCTGTTAATAAAGGAATAGACGAATAATCGATAATCAATTTTCATTAAAGGAAGACAGGATGACTTCTCATATACAACCCCATTTTCAAGTGTGATAAAAAGTATATTTTAACACAATTAATACTGCAAAAGCGTTTCTGGAAATTACATGATAGATTAAAAACTTATTTAACAGCGGGCGAAGCCAACTATTGATGACATCACAAACTAACATAATTTTCAAGAGCAACCATATTCCACGAGCATGTTGCACGTATTTACGAAAGCGAAAATCGAAGTACAGCAAAAATTTATTGCTGTGCTCCCGCATGAGCTGTTGAACGTGTGCAATTCGTCACAAACTAACACATCTGAACTAAATGGCACAGCAGACGTTTTTTGTGCAATGCATTTCAGAAATGCAGGATCCAGTGCCCGCCTAACTAGCAAATGGCTAAATGCATGTAAGAGGGAAGAATTGGTGGAGCGAACGTGAAATTGCATTTGTGTGTTAATAATTCTTTCACGTAAGTCATTTTTCAAAAAAATAGTATGTTCCTTTCAATATTTTAAGGAGTATATTGTTTTAACCTACAATTTAAGATTTGGTCCTGTTTTGCTTTAAAAACTACAATAAAAACACACAGGTTACAAATTTGTGCAAGACGACATCATATAGAATTCACAAAGTTAAGCCGCATTCACATTAATAAGATTTTTCACACTCATGTGCACGCGAAGTTGCTGTAAGTCAAAGGTTAAACGCTCCACTCAGTAACGCGCCTTTAAGTACAACGGTAGCGTGAGTAAGGCAAAGCCGTCTGCCGGTTCAGTTCTGTAACTACAGTTGTTTCACGTAGACTTGTTTGGAAACAAGAAAAAATGAACTAGGTAAAGTTCTACCTAGTTGTCACAACTGTTACTATTACAATAGCATGGGCTGCGAAGCATTGTCAAGTGTACACAAACGCGTTGTCTGGTACATTTAACCTTTGACCTTTCCATGATCATCATCTATCGCTGGAAATGTGAAAAGGCTTATTGTGAATGAACTGATAGTAGGCATTAGCGTCATGCTGTTCTTACGGTGACTTTTCAATTTTTTGCTAAAGATAATTCGCAAAGTAGTTCACACTTGCGAGTTTACTGTCAGAGAGAAACGCCCCAAGTGGTCATAAACGTAACTAGAACGTATTATTATTATTATTATTACTATTATTATTATTATTATTATTATTATTTTATTATTATTATTATTATTACTATTATTATTATTATTATTATTATTATTATTATTATTATTATTATTATTATTATTATTATTATTATTATTATTATTATTATTATTATTATTATTATTACTACTACTACTACTACTATTATTATTATTATTATTATTATTATTATTACTATTATTATTATAATTGTCATTATTTACAAACTAATCAAAGACCTAATGAATAACGAATCAGAAAGTTCAAACAAAATTAAATATGCGTGATACAGATAAACAAAAAACTGGTTTATTATCTTTTCTCTAAACGGTTTAATTAAACCGGCTTTGTTAAGTTATAAATTTTATACAGATAACATGATTTTTCCCGTGTTTTACAACCAAACGGCTCAGGCTGCATATTATCCTTAAAAGGGCCACATAGGCCCATAACCTGCTCTCTTGTGACATGTCTGTTTAGGGCAGATTTTTATGATACGACCTGCTAACATTTCTAGTATAATCTTAAGAGTTGAATGTCTCACTGGATAAATTTGTTGCATCCTTAGATCAGACTCCTGCTCTTCGACTACGCCCAGTTCCCGAGGACTGTAGGGTCATGTTCCAGTGGTATTGCATTTGTAACTGTTCTCTGTAAGTCTATAATACTACCTAGCAGATTTCCACTTTAAAAACCTGTCAAAACAAAATTTACCTCGGGCACTACTTCCATCTCCAATCGCTAAAACACGAGGTGCTGCTATCAAATTGCAACTCCAAATCTATAAAAGAAAATGCGTTGATACCAGATTTGATACATATTTTAATGCATTAGCACGGATATAGGAAGAAGGATGGTTAATTACTTTACAATCATTATTGTTGTTGTTGTTGTTCTGTTGCTGTTGCTGTCGTTGTTATTTTTTTTTAATTATTATGCCAAACACTTGTGCGTTTCACTTTATACCAAAAATTAGAGCCAGCACAACTCTTTCTATGTTGCCTCTTTCCCCAGTCACAACTTCGTCTTTTTTTTGAATGGTTAATCTGTTTCTTACTGGCTGCTACCAGGGCAGGATTACCCTACAGGATTGTATGGGTTGTAGCCTGGAGCCCTCAGTCTTGGGGACCTATATTTGCATTACTGAATAAATCATATAACAAAATTTTCAACTTTAAAAAAGGAGGCCAGGTCATCTTAAAATCCTCATTTAAGATAAAGGATTCCTATTTAAGGCCTTTATTTGAGACAAAGAACTCTTGTTTGAGGCCCTGTATTTCAGATAAGGGTCCCTTTTTGAAGGCCTTTATTCGAGGCACTGTGCCCTACTTGCCATTAATTAGTTGAATTAGGCTTCTATCATGGATCGATATATATATATATATATATATATATATATATATATATAGCAATTTTTCTGTGTATCAAAGGAATCACATCACATTGACAATCAATATGTTGCTCCTTTGCTCATTATCAAGGTACAGTATAACAGGTATGTCTAAAGTCTTTTCTTGTACTAGACTTAACGTCTCTTTTGCACTAGATTATATGTAACCATGTTTTAATTTAGTCATATTGTAATTTGTTTTCTCATTACTAAAACGTGGAACTAAAACGTAGTTCTCTTATGATAGACCAATAAACCTTTATTACTAAGGATGTACTAATTACTCTTGTTTCATTGTCATTGTAAATATCATCATATCAAAAATGTAATACTGATCAATAATTATGCGCATATTTTAATTACCTGTTCATGTTTTTGTTAAAAAAGTAAAATTACATACATTTAGAAAACTGCTACAAATTAAACTCAATTCAGTATTTGTTTGTATCGATGATGCGAAAGTAATTGAATTCAGGGCTCTCCGAAGCATTTTTTACAAAAATTCAAACTTTCTACATAAATTAAAATTTAAATTTAAATCGTTAAAATCAGACAAAATATTTTTTCGAAGAATAAAAATCAACCATTCGTCGTAATAGACTTAAGCGTTTTCGATAGTCATCTATAACTTTTATTGGACAACGTGTATGTCCTTATGTGGCTTCAGATCCTAAAATTTCGATACTCTTTTACAATGTTGAGTATATTTGAGGAAGTTACCTGCGAGCAATGTTTAGTAGCTTTCATTGTCTGCTAGATTTCAATTGCCACCATGGCATTTGACACTTTTGGAATAAAAATTGTGCTAAAACGCTGTAACTCTCACAAAAGTAAGAAAAACAATGTAGCAAACGAAAGTCATTGTGCAGATTTTTTCGTTTCTGACACAACGCCTTTTATCTGCGTTTGATGGTGACTTACCAAAAACAGAATTGAGCTCCTCATATTGGACTGCTTTCTCTGGAATATCCACGCTGTACTGTACTTTCTTTTGCGTGTAATTCCTACAACTGTTTAGAGTGAATGAACCGCGTATAAGTCGTCGGTAGGCGGTTTGACAAAGTAAAATTAAACTGTCTGACCGAATCAAAGTAAAATTAAACTGTCTGACCGAAATGGTCTTTTATAAAGTCATCTGTCGTCATGCTTATTATCACAGCACGAGTGAATTTATAAAATAGCGGTCATAAACACGCTTTTAGTTGAACTGAGACGCATGTAATTCAGGTTTAATACGCGTGATTAAATTTACGTGTATACATGTCATTATAAGTTTCCTGGAGTCGTGCACAGCATATAAATAACACGTACAAACATACTTTTACTAGGCGCTCTATATAAAATGCAACGAAAACTACAGAAGTCATGCATCATAATTGAATAATTATATTAGCAATGAAGTCGACGGTGCCGAAAGAGAAGATTAAAGTTCTGCTTTAGCCACCCCAGTTATTCCTAAACGGGTAAAGTTTACATTTGCTCCCCCCCCACATACAAGAAATTAGTTCGTGAAGCGGATTAGGGTTAAGTTTAAGGTCAGGTTTGGGTAAAGTCCAGGGTTAAGGTTACAGTTAGGACAGTAAGGTTACATTTAAATTGTGTGGGAAATTGTGAAGTCCTTCCAAATTTATACAGCCAGTCGACACCCCTCCATTTCTCCCTCAGAGTTTCGTCTACTGACCGCCCAGACTTTTCTTCAGGCAATAATCCAGTCGCCAGTAGGTGGAGTTGGAATCAATGACACTTAAAGCGCTTCCGTCGCCAGTAGCTGGAGTTGGAATCAATGACACTTAAAGCGCTTCCGTCGCCAGTAGCTGGAGTTGGAATCAATGACACTTAAAGCGCTTCCGTCGCCAGTAGCTGGAGTTGGAATCAATGACACTTAAAGCGCTTCCGCCGCCAGTAGTTGGAGTTGAAATCAATGACACTTAGAGCGCTTCCGTCGCCAGTAGCTGGAGTTGGAATCAATGACACTTAGAGCGCTTCCGCCGCCAGTAGCTGGAGTTGGAATCAATGACACTTAAAGCGCTTCCGTCGCCAGTAGCTGGAGTTGGAATCAATGACACTTAAAGCGCTTCCGTCGCCAGTAGCTGGAGTTGGAATCAATGACACTTAAAGCGCTTCCGTCGCCAGTAGCTGGAGTTGGAATCAATGACACTTAAAGCGCCTCCGTCGCCAGTAGTTGGAGCTGGAATCAATGACACTTAAAGTGCTTCCGTCGCCAGTAGTTGGAGCTGGAATCAATGACACTTAAAGCGCTTCCGTCGCCAGTAGCTGGAGTTGAAATCAATGACACTTAAAGCGCTTCCGTCGCCAGTAGTTGGAGTTGAAATCAATGACACTTAAAGCGCTTCCGTCACCAGTAGCTGGAGTTGGAATCAATGACACTTAAAGCGCTTCCGTCGCTAGTAGTTGGAGTTGGAATCAATGACACTTAAAGCGCTTCCGTCGCCAGTAGCTGGAGTTGGAATCAATGACACTTAAAGCGCTTCCGTCGCCAGTAGCTGGAGTTGGAATCAATGACACTTAAAGCGCCTCCGTCGCCAGTAGTTGGAGTTGGAATCAATGACACTTAAAGCGCTTCCGTCGCCAGTAGCTGGAGTTGAAATCAATGACACTTAAAGCGCTTCCGTCGCCAGTAGTTGGAGTTGGAATCAATGACACTTAAAGTGCTTCCGTCGCCAGTAGGTGGAGTTGGAATCAATGACACTTAAAGCGCTTCCGTCGCCAGTAGCTGGAGTTGGAATCAATGACACTTAAAGCGCTTCCGTCGCCAGTAGTTGGAGTTGGAATCAATGACACTTAAAGCGCTTCCGTCGCCAGTAGCTGGAGTTGAAATCAATGACACTTAAAGCACTTTCGTCACACTTAAGTGGCTGACAGGGGCGTGTTAACCAACAGGCTTTGAGGAGTTTGAGGAGCCAAAGTTTGAGGAGCGCCACATTTTGGAAAAAATTCTTATTCTCCTCAGAAGGGCTAAGTCATCAGTGAGGTTAGGCTTGTGTCAATCTTTGCAAAAATTGTCATAATTTTCAAGTGAATGACAGTTATCACCGAGCCTGAAAATTATATATTTCTGTTTAGGTTATAACTGCGCCCTGCAGAGGCCACTCCAGTGGTTCAAGGATCGGATTGCTCAACCACAGTCGACGCTGCAGCTCCATCAATGTGATCAATAACTGACTCTCTTGGCGCACATTCCATTGTCTTCCGAGACAGAAGGGTGCCAACAACAATTGACTTTTTAAGAAGATTTTTGGAGCTTTGTTTATGAACTAGTGTGTTTTCTGCTACTTTAAGTGCAAATATTTCGCTAGGGAGAGAGAGGTACTGATGCTGTAATATAATCGCAGCTATAATCATTCAGTTCTGTAATCGTTAAATTAGTTATGTAGAAATTTGTCAAGTTTGTCCTGTTGTCTTTTATTTTTTCAGCGATTTTGCTTTAAATTTCCCTCCAACAGCATTCTGATAGCCTATTCTGAAGACGATAATGGTGGTGATGATATCGACGATGGTGCATTTGGAAGCAGAAAGATATTGATTTTAAAGGAAGACAGGATGATTTTTCGTATACCAACCCAAGTCATATAAAGAGTATACATTTTAACACAGTTAATACTGCAAAAGTATTTCTGATAATTAAATAATAAATTAAAAATTTAATTAACGCCGCGCGATCCCAACTATTGATGACATCACAAACTAACATAATTTTCAACAGCAAAACTATTCCATGAGCGTGTTGTCCGTGTTTGCGAAAGCGCTACTGTAAGGTATTCAGTGTATTGTACTAAGTTTTAAGATAAAAATTTAAATTTCAAATTTACCGCTTTGATCACGCATGCGCATAAATGTGTACAGTTCGTCAGAGACATCTGAATTGAGAGGTGCAGCACCTGTTTTTTTGTTCAACGCGTTTCTGAAATGCAGGCGCTAGTGCCCGTCTAACTAACGAATGGCGAAATGCATGTAACGGCGTAGAACTAGTGACGCGAACGCGAATTGTGTTTGTGTTATAATAATTCTTTCACGTGAGTCATTTTTGAAAAAATAGTTTGTTTTCTTTAATTATTTTAAAGTGTAGATTGTTTTGACCTGCAGTTTAAGATTGGCTCCGGTTTTGCTCTAATAATTTTTGCAATGAGAAACAGTAGAAAAACAAACCATTTGTAACTTAAACATTAGTGAAACTTTTTGAAAGTCTAGTTTAATCTACTAAGTATTTTTGCTTTCATTGCATTGTGATTAGACATGTACGTTTGTGATATTAAATTCTAAAAATATAATATAATGATAATATAATATTATACAGCTTGTGTGACTTTCTCACATTTAGGCTGTAATCATAAACTAGGACTGGAATAAAATAGATTATTTTAGCATGATTATTGAGCAAAAACATAGGAGAATTCCAACAATCAGCGGCAAAAAAGGATGACCAACTTTTAGTAAAACTCAGATCATGACACTTCACTCAAAATCTCAATCTGGGAAATCATCGTAAATTCCATAATCAGGTGCAGCAATTCACGACCAACTTTCACAGGGTGTCTCAAAAGTCACTCTACACTTTGATGTCTGATTTTCTTTTTAAATATTCAGGCAAAATCAGCCTGGCATGACTCCATCAATTACCAATTGAATTCAGTAAAAATTCAGAGTATCATATGGACTTCACTATTTTGTTACATTTAACAGTGTAGGTTTTCGACAAGGTGCACCCCTTCCTCACAACTCCTGTCCTGTAAGAGACTTTCTCGATACAAGGTGCCCGACTTGCCCAACTAAGACGCCCGACTTGCCACTGGATTTGTCTCTAATACTCTTGAGGTGCCAAAAATGGTAGTAAAAACTGCAAATCCTGTTAGTCCAGTAGGGTTTCCCAGATTTTTGTCTAATTCGACTAAAAGAATTGACCAAGGTTTCAGTTCATCTATCCCAGTTTTTCAACATTTTGCTTTGATTGTTAAAAATATAGAAAATGTAAAATTCATTTATATGTTGAAATTTTTGTGTTTTTCGAAGCTGATGCTGATTAATCTTTGCTGTACAGCATGTTTTTACTGTTTAACACTGACTTTACTGGAAGTACCAATACCATAATAATATGTTTCATATTTTAGACCGTTTACATTTTTATTCCTGTAAATGGTTGTATTGGTAGGAGCCCCAGTCACGGCTTTACCCGGGGCTTACATTGCTGTAAGGGGTCTTACCCACAACTAACGTCAGAACTTTATTCAGTTTGTCTGTACACACTAGATAATAGCCAAAAAAACTCAACGTTATGACAAAAATTATGTGTCTGGTAAAGGACTGTTATTAGCATAACAAGTTCTGGATTGAATTTTATCTATTAGTGTGAATAGCGCATAATTAAATTCGATATAGCAAAGGTACTTAATTGAATTCTGTAAAAGTGAATTGATGGATATTTAATACTCACAATGTCTGCTAACCTATTTCCTGTAATCGAGGACAGCATATAAATAACAAGTCAAAGCAGTAAATTTAACTTGCAGCATATATTACTTTGTTCCATACAAGATTTTTCTAGGGAAA